>JADBJO010003013.1:95000-102500 GCA_016801955.1 Conus betulinus | reverse complement strand
ATCAGCGAACAAAAATCAAAAACACACACGAAAAACACAGACAGCACGTGATGACAGACAACACAAGCAGTTATAAAACACAGGCAACACAGACTCATCGCATCCTGACGATTGCAATCGCATGAAACAGCGCTATAGATAGAATTTTAAACCTTACGTTTTTAACAAATGTTGCTCCCAGTACGGTTGAGCATTTTTTTTTTTAATTACTGTTGGTACTTACAACCATTATTTGTAAGCAATGGTTAATTCGTAACCATAGCCTCCAAGAGTTGATGGCGAGCAGACAGTGTGTAATTATCACATCAGTCATGTGAGCACAGCCTTGCTCCCACCTTCGTTCCATTCTGCTTCATTTCCCGTTTTCACATCACAATTTAATCGGCGTATTCCTGTGATGTAATTAATTAATCTTTTGACACAATTTGTTAACAAATATTTTGGAAAGAAAAGAAAAAAGCTTTTATCATTTTTCAGTGATCTTGCTGATAAACATTTTTTAAAAAAAAAAAGCGAAGGGAATAGGTAATTTAGAGGAAGGTGGTGTGGAGGAGGGCATCAAATGATATTCAAAGGTTTTGGAAGTAACTGTGTGTGTGTGTGTGTGTGTGTGTGTGTGTGTGTGTGTGTGTGTGTCACGGACAGAGTGAGCAATGGGGAGTTAGGGTGGGTGGAGGGGGTGTTGGTGGTGACCCCTGTACCGGAAGCACATCAAGCAACTCTATGTAAGAGTCCTACGCCCAATCCTACGCCCAATCTTCGATTTCAGAGAGCAGGTGGTGGGAATGACCAGTTTGAAGATTCTCCAGGGACAAAGACGTCTTGGGCCACATTGATTTGCCGTGATCTCCAGAACACCCAGAAGAGGTCGAGGATGGGGATTTCTTGTGCAGGGAAGACAGGAATATTTTTTTCAGGGACAAGGAAGACAGGAATACTTGTTATTTGTATAGGATGACTGGAATATTTGTTCAGGGGAACACAGGAAGGCTATGCCTTTTCAAGGGTTCAGATAGACAGGAATACTTGTTCAGGGGTACAGGAAGACAGGAATGCCAATGCAGGGGTACGGGAGGGCAGGAATGCCAATTCAAGGGTACAGGACAGGAATGCCAATTCAGGGGTACAGGACAGAAATGCCAATTCAGGGGTACGGGAGGACAGGAATGCCAATTCAGGGATGCAGGAGGACAGGAATGCCAATTCAGGGATGCAGGAGGACAGGAATGCCAATTCAGGGGTACAGGAGGACAGGAATGCCAATTCAGGGGTACAGGACAGGAATGCCAATTCAGGGGTACAGGAGGACAGGAATGCCAACTCAGGAATACAGGACAGGAATGCCAATTCAGGGGTACAGGACAGGAATGCCAATTCAGGGATACAGGAGGACAGGAATGCCAACTCAGGAATACAGGACAGGAATGCCAATTCAGGGGTACAGGACAGGAATGCCAATTCAGGGGAGGACAGGAATGCCAACTCAGGAATACAGGACAGGAATGCCAATTCAGGGGTACAGGAGGACAGGAATGCCAATTCAGGGGTACAGGAGGACAGGAATGCCAATTCAGGGGTACAGGACAGGAATGCAATTCAGGAATACAGGACAGGAATGCCAATTCAGGGGTACAGGAGGACAGGAATGCCAATTCAGGGGTACAGGACAGGAATGCCAATTCAGGAATACAGGACAGGAATGCCAATTCAGGGGTACAGGAGGACAGGAATGCCATTCTGGGGTACAGGAGGATAGGAATGCCAATTCAGGGGTACAGAATACCAATTCAGGGGTACAGAAGGACAGGAATGCCAATTCAGGTGGTACAGGAAAACAGGAGATCTGGGAA
Source organism: Conus betulinus (assembly GCA_016801955.1). Lineage (NCBI taxonomy): Eukaryota > Metazoa > Mollusca > Gastropoda > Neogastropoda > Conidae > Conus > Conus betulinus. The sequence continues at coordinate 100,650 of JADBJO010003013.1, read as the reverse complement.
AACTCATCCAGGGGTACAGGAGGAGGACATAAATACTTGTTCATAGGTACGAGAGGACAGGAATATTTGTTCAGGGGCATACGAAGACAGGAATGTTTGTTCAGAGGCAGCGGAAGAAAGGAGTACTCGTCCACTAGCAGAGATAGTCATGAATACTTGTTCAGGTGTACATGATACTTGTTCAGGGGTATGAAATACTTGTTCAGGGGTATGGAATACTTGTTCAGGGGTACAGGCAGACAGGAATACTTGTTCAGGGGTACAGGAAGACAGGAATACTTGCTCAGGGGTACAGGAAGACAGGAATACTTGTTCAGGGGTACAGAAAGACAGGACTACTGTTCAGGGGTACAGGAAGACAGGAATACTTGCTCAGGGGTACAGGAAGACAGGAATACTTGTTCAGGGGTACAGGAGACAGGAATACTTGTTTAGGGGTACAGGAAGACAGGAATACTTGCTCAGGGGTACAGGAAGACAGGAATACTTGTTTAGGGGTACAGGAAGACAGGATACTTGTTCAGGGGTACAGGAAGACAGGAGTACTTGTTTAGGGGTACAGGAAGACAGGAATACTTGCTCAGGGGTACAGGAAGACAGGAATACTTGTTCAGGGTACAGGAAGACAGGAATACTTGTTCAGGGGTACAGGAATACTTGCTCAGGGGTACAGGAAGACAGGGGTACAGGAAGACAGGAATACTTGCTCAGGGGTACAGGAAGACAGGAATACTTGCTCAGGGGTACAGGAAGACAGGAATACTTGTTTAGGGGTACAGGAAGACAGGAATACTTGCTCAGGGGTACAGGAAGACAGGAATACTTGCTCAGGGGTACAGGAAGACAGGAATACTTGTTCAGGGGTACAGGAAGACAGGAATACTTGCTCAGGGGTAAAAGAAGTCAAGAATACTTGGTCAGAGTTATAGGAAGACAGGAACATTTGTTTAGGCGTACAGGATGACAGAAGAGTTGGGGAAAAAAAAAACTTACCGTTTGAAAAAAAAAAAAAAAACATTCTCAGGCGAACCCCCACCGCCACCCCCCACCCCACCCACCTGCACGCCCACACATCTTTTCCGCCCGTGCAAGAAAAGAATTTGACATTGCATAACACAAACAAGAAGACAAAAGTCTCTTCAAAAGCACAACAGACGGGCCAAACGGGAGACCAAGGCACGTGACACTGACCTCACAGTCCATCCATGTCACCGGGGAAACCAGACCCCGATGGACTGGCGTACGTTGTCTTACCTGGCAATCAAATGCGGCAGCCAGTTGACGATGTACATAATGGTCAGCACACACATCACCAGCGTCGTTTGCGATCGAATTCGCAACACGTACTGACAAACACGGGGATCCCTCACACTGGGAGATTTCACCTCCTCGAGAGGACGTCGGCCAGAAAACTTCTGGCTTGCCTCTGCTATCGATCTGGTGGGGTCATACACTGAGTCTGTATCGCCCAGTTTCACAGATAACTCTGTCATCTCATTGTATTTTCCTGAAGATGTGGCGCTTTTCCTGCGGGAGTACTCGGATGCTCTCACGACTGAAGATGGAGCCATTGAGGATGCTCGATAGGACGAAAAGAACCCCCTGTACCTTCCGTAGTATATGCCGCCCCCACTTTGACTGAGCTGACGGTCTGTGAAGTCTGTGCTCTCTTGTCCCACTCTGTTCTTTCTGTCCCATTTTTTTTTCCAGAGTCTGATGCCGATCATGATGTAACACGACACCATCACTGCCAGACCCGCAGAGAAGAAAGATGCCAACGACGACCTTGTAGGCCAGGGGATAGACGGTGTTCTTGTATCTATCATCAGACCAACACATTCTGACTTCCACTGCGGACTCGGTGATGTTGAGTCGGTGCATGCCGTAATACGGGACGAAGGAGGAAAACACGAGGAAACACAGGCCGACGGCTGTTGCGGTGAAATACAGTGCTCTACGGTGATCCAGCTGCTTCTTCCAAGGTAGACACAGTCTACGAAACCGGTCCACTGCCACAAGCACAAGCACAATGCCCGAAGCTTGAGTCGAGAGCGTGGAAGACGCCATCAACATTCTGCACGAGATTATGTCCGCATCGTAGGCATGGCGGATGGTGTAGAATTGCAGAGGCAGAGCTAAAACGTTGGCGGTGAAATCAAGGGTGGCCATGAAGAGGACGAAAATTCGGGTGGCGCTGGGTTTGAACCTGGCCCCGTACACCAGGAACCCAGGCTGTTGCCCACGAAGCCAAATGCGATGATCAGAGAAAAGTAGACAAGCACTGGTGTGCGGCTCTTGAAGGCAGTTACACTCAGGTCGCTGAGAACTTTCTCCAGCTGGGAACACACACACACACACACACACACACACACACACACACACACACACACTCACTCACACACATACACATACACACACACACACACACACACTCACACACACACACACACACACACACACACACACACACACACACACACACACCAACTGGTCACATATTACCCTGTTGATAGCGTTAATGTGAGCACATTTTATACAACGCAGTAAGTCCATCCAGAATACACATCCTGAACGACGGTTTGTCACAGCCTACGAATCTGATGCAGCTTTCATTTCCTTCAACATGCATAGCTTCCTGACAATCTGCTGCAGAGAACAGAGGCAGCAAACAATTCACACCATGGCATAATGCAGGAGCGGATCCCGGTTGCTCCTGCCCCCCCCCCCCCCCCCCCCCCTCCTCCCACCCCAGTCATACCCCTAGTCCCCGCGATCTCCACCCACACACACTTCACCCCGAGGTCATCCAAAACTAGGAATAAATTTGTGCATGCACGCAGATCCAGTCAACAGACACTTGTTTTCTTCTTCTTCTTTTATAGGTCATGTGAATTGTTTGCTGCCTCTGTTCACCCCGAGGTCATCCAAAACTAGGAATAAATTTTGTACATGCACGCAGATCCAGTCAACAGACACTTGTTTTCTTCTTCTTCTTCTTTTTATAGGTCTACGATGTACCTCAGTAATTCACATGACCTTCGGTCTTTCATCTCAGGCCATCGCCCATGGATTCCACTGGGCCCAGACGGCCTCTGGGCCTCAGCATTAGTTTGGAACCCCCTCCCTTTGTACTAATTCGCCCCCTGCAGAGGCTCAACTCACTGAACCCTGAGTTCCTCTTCAGCCAGAAAGATTCAGGCTGAAGATGTGCAGCAAAGTTTAGAGATAACAGATCCCATCTCCATCCACCACCTCCACCTGTCAGATAAATGAATGAATAAACAAATAAATGAATAAATAAAAAACGCAAATGAATGAGTGAATAATAGATAGACACATAACAGATATAAATGAATGAATCAATAAATTAGTCGATCAATGAATAAATAAACACCCCCCGTGAATAATAGATAGATACAGACACAGATAAATGAATGAATCAATAAATCAGTCCATCAATGAATAAATAAACACCCCGATCCTTTGCACAACGCGAACCCGAATAGAGCGGTTCATAATAATAATGCTCGAGTAAATGGAAGCTCAACACAGTAGGATATTTAAGATGAACATTTCATTTCGAATGAACACACACACACAAAGCCAAGCGGTGCCTCCCCACTCACCTACAAGTTTCCCAAACACGGTGCCTGTCCAGTTAAAAACGCCAGTCAATCCATTATTCACAGACATTTCGTGCTTGATTTACAACATCTGTTTGTTTAATCGTTATCGATTTCATAAAATGTGAAAGGTCACCCTGGTTGTTTAATGCCGCCGCACTCTGTGAAGAACAAACAGGACACTGAATGAAAAATATTTCTACTTGATAATATAGTGTCTTTTGACATTATTACTAACTGACAGCATTTACCTCTTGATCTTTGTTTGATGCGTTCGAACTGCCTGACATGTTGGGGGTGAATATTTGGCCCGGCCAATCACCACGACTTTTCCACAGTGGCTAGCCTAGGATGGCTTGTCAGGCCTGTAACTTTCAAAACGGTCCCTTCGCTAGTACACGATTGACGAAGACTGTCACTGCACATGAAGAAAAAAATAATAATTAAAAAAAATAAAAATAAGATAAAACGAAATGAAATGAAAACAAGAAAACAAACAAACCCCCCCCCCCCCCCCCCCCAAATTAGATGAAAAAAAGAAGAAGAAGAAGAAGAATACGATGACGAAGAAGAAGAGGAAGAAGAAGAAGAAGATATAACAAGAAGAAGAAAGAGAAGAGGAGAAGATATAAAGATTACCACGGATATATTTCAAATGCGCACAAACACACCGCCGTTATATGTCAACTGCGTTCATATAAACGCACCACTGTTAAATGTCAACTGCGCTCAAACACACCACCGTCAAATATCAACTGCACTCATCAAACACACCACTGTTAAAAAATGTCAACTGCACTCAAACACACCAGTGTAAGGCCTAAATGTCAACATCACTCAAACACACCACCGTCAAATATCAACTGCACTCATCAAACACACCACCGTTAAAATGACAACTGCACTCAAACACACCACCCGTGTAAGGCCTAAATGTCAACATCACTCAAACACACCACCGTCAACTGTCAAAGGCACTCAAACACACGACTGGTAAATGTCAACTGCACTCAAACACACCATCGACAAATGTCAACTGCACACACCGCTGCTATATGTTAACCGCACTCAAACACACCACCGATGAATGTCAGCTGCACTCAAACACACCACCGTTAAATGTCAGCTGCACTGGAAAAAAAACAAAAAAAAAAAAACAAAAAAAAAAAAAAAAAACCCACCACCCGTTAAATGTAAACTTTACTCAAACGCACCACCGTTAAATGTCAGCTGCATGCAAACACACCACCATCAAATGTCAACTGCATACAAACACATTATCGTTTAATGTCAGCTGCACACAAACACATCACCGTTGAACATCAACTGTACTCAAACACACCACCATTAAATGTCAACTGCATACAAACACACTATCGTTTAATGTCAACTGCGTACAAACTCACTACCGTGCAATGTCAGCTGCACTCATGCACACCACCGTTGAACAACTGTACTCAAACGCGCGCCGCCGTGAGCACTGATAACGCGTTCACTGATCTTACGTTTTACTCCCAGGATAAACTTTCGAATCTCATCTCATTGGAGCAACATTCGCTCAACTGCTGGAGACAAAAATTCGACATTCTTTCCGATCAACTACACAGTCGTGTTAGAAACGTCCAACAGTCGCTAAAGGCCACCAGTGAGTGCAGTGACAAAATCCTGATTGAGGATGACTACCAGTATGTCGAAGAAAGGAAGAGGGAGGGGATAGGTGGGGGTGGGGAGGGATAGGTCAGGGTGTGGTGGTGGGGGTGGAAGGCAGGGGTGGCCGCCAGGCCATCGTGTTTTGAATTTCATAAACTTGAGTAAAATCGTTATACTCGGCTCAAACTCGTCACGGGGCCCGAACATATGATTCGCTATAGGCAGCTGCTTCGTTATAATCGACGTGATCGTCCGCTGGGGACCCCCAAACCACTTCATTATAAGCGACATTTTGTTATGTCCGACTTCGTTATATCCGAGGTGTTTTTTTTTAGTCATTTAATGACAGATTTTTGCCGGGACCGATCTTTTTGCTT
>JADBJO010003013.1:57500-65000 GCA_016801955.1 Conus betulinus | reverse complement strand
TTGCTAAGTCACTAATGTAATGACTGAGGATTTGTTTGCCTGCACTTTCCATCTCCTACTACGAAATTGCTCTCTCTCTCTCTCTCTCTCTCTCTCTCTCTCTCTCTCTCTCTCTCTCTCTCTCTCTCCCTCTCTCTCTCATATGTGTGTGTGTGTGTGTGTGTGTGTGTGTGTGTGTGTGTGTGTGTGTGTGTGTGTGATTAATTCTCTCTTTCGTTCATCATTTGTTTTTCTTCCATTTTTTCCAAGTGTATAACATCCATAGGATGGGACCATAAAACTGGACCCACGATGTTCAAGGCAAGAATTTGACCACCAAGAAAACATCAGTGTCACTTTTCCCTGTCCTTATTTCCTTGTTTGCTTCATGTTTTTTTTGTTTTTTTTTTTTACTTTCCTTTCGATTTTTTTTCTTCACGCATTTTTTCTTTGCACACACACCACACACACACACACACACACACACACACACACACACACACATATATATATATATATATATATATATGCATGTGTATACAGACATATGAATGTATATATACACTGATGTGTGAAGAGAGAGAGAGAGAGAGAGAGAGAGAGAGAGAGAGAGAGAGAGAGAGAGAGAGAGAGAGAGAGAGAATACTGTAGACAGCATATTGTCATACCGTCTAAAATTAAGTATGTCTCATCATCACTTCAACTATTACCCTTGTCATCATCATCATCATCATCATCATCATCATCATCATCATCATCATCATCATCATCATCATCATCATCATCTTCATCATCTTTACCATTGTCGTCTCAATGGAAAGTCTGTGAGCTTGATCTCCAAACTTGGGAAGGTTGCTGGTTCTACTCTTGGTAGTCAATTCTCGTTGAATTCTGATCAGGACTGCGTCGTCAGGCTTTAGAAAATGAACGTGTGGCTGCAATTGAGTGGTCACTGTTGTCATTGGTTGTCTCGTTAGTTTGGATTAAAAAAAAATTTTTTTTTCAACGATTTTTCAGCAACACTGCTGTTCAGAAGCTGGGATTTTTTTTTTTTTTTTTTTTTTTTTTTATTCTGATCACCCCATCAGTTAAGTTAAAACTAGACCTCGAATGGGTTCGTCATTGTGTGTTTTTTAAAACAAAATGAAACAGAAAGCTGACCGTTTCGACCACGAAGGAAAAGGCTGATATATCCGTCGCCTGTATTGCCAAAAGAAAGAGGGTTACGATGATCACTCGCTTCACATCAACTGTAGGGGCAAATTATTCAAAAACGAGTTGTATAATTATCGTGTTGTGGAGTCTGGAATCGTTGTGTTGACTTTTTTTTCTCGCTTTTTTGGTCCAGAGGAGTTGTGTATGGGGAACGGGGGAACAGTATCGGAGGGGGGGAGGAGGGTATTAGGGGTGTGCTTCAGCGACTGTCGCCTCGCCGCGTCTTCAGCTGCTAGCAGCAGTCCAGCTCGTTCTTAAGACCCATCTCCAAAGTCCACGGTACGCTGGGGAATCAGTGGGACAGTGCGGCTGTAGAGTTTGTATGTCTTGCCTTTTGGATGTACTGTCTCTGACTGATCAATGATGGCGTGTCCCTGCTTTGCTCTATTGCTATTAGGGCGCGAGTCTTGGGGTCGCCGCTGCTGCAGGCACTGCTCGCTTTCAGGGTTTGTTAGCCTCGGAGTCATTTAATAGTCTGCATCAGTTTCTCAGGAAAGGTGTATTACTGATTTTGTTGCAGGTGCCTGGTGCTTTTTTTTTTTAATACTGTTTGATGTAATCTTCTGACACTGACACAAATAGTATTTCTGCACAACTTTCTCATCGTGTTCTTTTTTGTTTCGATTTAAGATGCCTTCTTTAGCACTTACCCGTTGACGTTTCCTATGAATACGTACATTTCCTTTTTCTTTGAAAAAAAAGCTTTCTGCAGCATCTAAGATGCCACATGGCAGACTTTTGGCAGATTCTTTGCTGTCAGGTGATCATCTGTGATTCTTGCCACTTCCGGTAAGGTTGTCCGTAACTCATAGCAGTTTTGAAAAATAAAACAGCTCTCTCGTGCACATTTTAGTTCTGAATGACTATTTTCATTACAAATTAACTTGCTGTATGAGTAGCCAAAACGAACTTGAAAAAAGTCTCCACACCCTAAAGGGGCATGTTATGGCACACAAGCACAAAAGCATTCATAAAAGGGGCACATTAGCCTGGTAATGTGAAATCTTTGAGTGGGCAAAACGTTCACTCACCCTGTCCAACAGAGGGCATTCATGGAATTACACGGGCATTGGAAAGATCCTGGACTAAACTGATGACGAAATTTCAGTCCGCATCAAGCCAGAAGATAACTGATCTTCCAAATTCTCCTGCCCGCTCTGTATGTCAGGTCCATCTACAGTTTACAATGTGGCAATGATTGGTCCGACATGTTCAGCGCCTGGAGATGGGCCCAGAAGGTTGCGCAACATTGTTCAATAGATTTTCGACTCGGAGTCAAACCACGAAGCCATAGATCATTAAATCACAGTGGAAAAGTATTTAACTTGTAATTAATCTAAACTGGAGTGTGTTTGTGTGTGTGTGCGCGCGCGCGTTCGTGCGTGTGTGTGTGTGTGTGTGTGTGTGTGTGTGTGTGTGTGTGTGTGTGTGTGTGTGTGTGTGTGTGTGTGATTCTATTAAGCGATGACAATGTGCTGGCGAGAACAAAATAACAGTAGAAGTATGGTGGTCAGTTTTTTTTTTTTTTTTTTTTTTTTTTTTTTTATGCGTAGAACCATGATCGCACCTCTCCTCTGATCTAATCACTCTGATTTCGCCAAGTCAGCACGGAGCATGAGCGAATCAGACCCTCCATGGTGACAGTCCCTTCAAAGTTGGGGCATGGTTCGAACATCTTCAGCGATTTGTGATTTGTCTTCCCATTCGTTTATGTCCCGAATATCTCTGTTTAGCAAATGTAACATAAGGAAGGCGAATCAACAGCCGTCACAATTACAGACAGGTGTAATGACTGGTCAGAGACATCTGTGCAACGTGGTTATTCATCCTACTCAAAACACTTTCAAACTGAAGAGTCAAAAAACCTATCAGTGGAGTGAGTGGTGTGTGTGGGGGGGTGGGGGGGGGGGGGGGGGGGGGGGGGGGTGTGTGTGGGGGGGGGGGGGGGGGGGGGGGGGGGGGGGGGACAGGACAGACTGCATCCCCTGAAACTTGGGGAAAAAGAACAGAATCGAGATAATTTGATTAAGATTTTCGTAGAAAATACATAAGTATACAATCAAACAACCATTTAAAGACAAAGACGTGAACAAGTCCAGGAGATTCGTAGATTAAGAATCTACTGACATCGGACCTCGAGCTATTAGAAATAAACACAAGAAAGAGCTGTATTGTGGACATTTCTGGCTGTGGACATTTGTCTGAAAAGAAGATTGCCTGCTAGCCATATTCTTCTTTCTTGCGGACATCCGCGCTTCCTCACGGCATGGCACGACACTGAGAGGGGGGTGGGGGAAGCCGGGGGGGGGGGGGGGGGGGTCACACGTTGGTGACGCAGCTGCTGTAGGTGGTGTCCGACTTGCAGGGGATGGCCAGGTACTGCTTGGCCATCTCGCTGCGGCTGGTCACCGTCCCGTTGAGGTCCTCCCTGTTGAGGGAGGAGAACCTCTTGGGGCAGACCAGCTGGTGGAAGCGGACCCGGAAGTGCTTGCCGGTCAGGTAGTAGATGAAGAAGTAGCAGGCCGAGTTGGACAGCGTGACCTCCTCCACGCACTTCCGCACCGTGATGTACGTGAAGTGACGCTTCCACACCGCGGAGGACGAGGGGTCGTCGCTGCTGTCTCCCACGGGGAAGTTCTGCTCCAGGGAGTAGACCAGCGTGGCGGGCAGCCAGGTGCAGATGAGATAGAGGAGATGGAGAGGAGGGTGATGGTGGAGGCCTGGTTCTGGCCCCCGGATCCGGCCGGCGCCAGGACGGCGGGCCCGCGCGTGGTGATGCTGCGGATCTCCCGGATGACGAAGACGTTGAAGATGAGGGCGGCGAAGGGGGCCACCCCGAACACCGTCAGCTCCGTGATCCAGTTCCAGTAGAGCGGGAACTTGGTGTGCTGCAGGTGCTCTCGGTGGTTGCACACCTTGTAGTGCTCGTCGTAGGTCCACAGGTAGGCGTGCACGGAGCTGAGCAGGAGGCAGAAGGCCAGGAGGGCGACGACGACCATCACGGCCCGCCGCACCGTGCAGTGCTTCTCCTTCATGAAGGGGTGGCAGATGGCGATGTAGCGCTCCACGGGTGAAGCCCAGCACCAGCAGAGGGGCCAGGTACTGGGCGTAGTAGTACACGGTGTAGAGAACAGCTCGCAGGTCACGTACCCGTCGAAGGTCTTGATGTCCCAGGCGTAGCTCAGCTCGATGAAGATGTGCAGGATGAGGAAGATGGAGTGCGAGATGGACAGCGCCCCCAGGTAGATGGCCGAGGAGTTGCTGCGCCGGGTCTGGCGGCCCAGCCAGATGAAGGCGCACAGCGGGTTGCAGGGGATGCCGATGAAGTAGAAGATGGGCGTCACCATGCGGTCGATGGCCAGCGCCGCCGGCACGTACTTCTCGTAGAACTGGGTCAAGGTCAGGTGTTGGGTCCGAGGACCCGTGACAGAGGAGCCGTTCATGATCAGCGTCACTGTGACGTAGGAAGAGGCGTTGGTCGTCATCTGAAGAAAAAAAAAAAAAGCCGATGATACCGATGTGATTAGAAACGAGGAGAAAATGTTGTAATGTTGGCAAAGGGAGTAGGAAACGGCGTTGTGTTGACTGGATGTGGGCTGTAAACTTAGAAACAAGAAGAAAATGTTCAATGTTGGCAATGGGAGTAGGAGAACGGTGTACGTGTTGACTGGCTGTGGACTGTGAACTCATGCAGGTTAAAGACATGTCAAGGATGGCTGTATATTTTATACATCCATGCAAGACATAACTTGTTTTTGTTTTGAAGATACTGTTTGATATAAAATCGTTGACGAAGCTTGGACATAGCAGCTTTTTGTTGAGTAAGTTCACATGTAGAGTCTTTTCACCATTTTTATTTTTTGCTATATATATATATGAAGATGACATCAGAAAATGAAAAAGAAACATACACAGGGATCACTGAAAATCACTTCAAAACCAGATATGCAAACCATAAACAGTCATTCAACAAAGTAAAATACAAAAAAACCAAACAGAACTGAGCAAATATATTTGGAGACTTAAAGACAAAAAAAATAAACTATAACATATCCTGGAAAATCATAAAAAGGGCATCACCATACAATAACATTTCAAAAAGATGCAACCTATGTTCAACAGAAAAATGGTTAATACTATGCAAACCATACTTAGCAACCCTAAATACTAAAGTAGAAATAGTAACAACTGCAGGCACAAATGGAAATCGTTGTCAGCAAACGCACCCTGAACTGTAAACAACCTGAAAAACCGAACAACACGTGCAGCCAATCCGCACGTGCAAACAGTGACATTAGGCCATATAACACACCGGCAGTAGGCGACCCAACACCATCCTGAGGAGAGCCAGCGCTCGAAACAGATCTGTTGATGATTTTAAAACTTCCTTTTACCATAATATTTTAACAGATGTTGCTCCCCAAGGGGTTGAGCACTTTAAAAATTTTATTAGGCGTTTTAGTACTATTCTTGATATATATATATATATATATATATATATATATATATATATATATATATATATATATATATATATATATATATATATGTGTGTGTGTGTGTGTGTGTGTGTGTGTGTGTGAGAGAGAGAGAGAGAGAGAGAGAGAGAGAGAGAGAGAGAGAGAGAGCAGTATACCAAACACAAAAAAATGCAGTCTGTGTGTCTGTGTGCCTGTTCTCTTTTCCATTACAAAAGTCCACCGTTTTCGCCTGAACGTCTGCAGATTCAGCATGGAGACTCACTACACACTGGGCAGGTCAGAAGCGAACCACCTTCGTGACAGACGGTCGCATGTCTGATCTGACAAATCGGCGAAGCGAAGCGGGGTCAGGATTTGAATCTGTTCCAAGGGAAAGAAACTGGGATTGGATCTTGAAGGACCAAGTGTCTGAAATGGGGGTTAGGGCAGTGGCGGTGGAATGGAGTAGGTGTAGGGGATAAGAGAATAAAATGAAAGGAAGGAAGATGAAATGTTAAGAGAAGTAAGGGGGGGGGGGGGGGGGGGGGAGGGGGGGGGGGGGGGAGGGGGGGGGGGGGAGGGCTGACGAGGTTGGTTGGGCGGAATGGGGGCAGGAAGGGTTGGGGGGGGTTGGGGGGGGGGAGAACAAGGGAAAAAACTGTTGGTGCAGTATCCTTTGTAAAGATCGTATTAAACCAATCAAATTCTTTCTTGGGAAGGGAACACGTTACTGCGCCTGTTTACGTAGAAACCTGGCGATCGTACATACGTACACACATTGGCACCGCGTCATCTTCATTGATGGAGCTTCTGTTGTTAGAAAATTTAAACAAAAAGAAAGGAAAGAGATAGAGCCTTGAATAATCATACGACCCCATCTTCTTGTGTTCGGGGGCAATTTCAGCATCGAACGATGGGAAATCGGAACTTTATATAAGGCAGTTCAATTCCAGGAATAGAAGAACATCACGGCATTGTTAGACACTGCCAAGAAGCACGAATCTGTTGCTGTTTTTTTTTTTCCCCAGCTGGAAAAAAATGGGCTGATGGCTTCGTTTTGTGACGAGGGGCAACAGCAATATTCTCGGGAAGAGATTCTGGAAGCACAGCAATTGATTTGGCTGTTCGAATTGGCGATGTCTTACAGCTCAAGCCACTAGTGTCTTTAAAGGTACTTTCGGAGGTGAACACCAGTTGAGTTTTATTGACTACTATGCTATCTAGCATAGTTATTTCCGTGTGCGCAAGGTTAGGTTATGTTTCTTTCTCTCAAGGGGGCTGCTATTAGGTTTTTATGGACGGTGCCTTTTCACACCATTTCCGTGTCTCTCTCTCTCTCTCTCTCTCTCTCTCTCTCTCTCTCTCTCTCTCTCTCTCTCTCTCTCGCTCGCTCGCTCGCTCGCTCGTTCTCTTTTTGAGAGAGAGAGAGAGAAAGAGAGAGATGAAATCGTTGAATGGATTTTAGGAAGGATGGACAGACAGATAGACAGACATTTAGATAGATAGACAGACAGATAGATAGGTAGGTAGGTTGGCAGGTAGGCAGAGAGAGACGGACAGACAGACAGACAGATGGATAGAGCGAAGGACAGGTGAACAGACATATCGATAGATCGACGGACAGAAAGGTAAAACAAACAGAACTTTTTATTTAACCCTCCCCCCCCCCCCCCCCCCCCCCCCCCCCCCCCCCCCCCCCCCCCCCCCCCCATCCTCTACAGATCTTCGAGACACAGGCTCAGAAAATTTCTTTTCACGTTATTTTTTAATTCACGTGGTTTTATGTTTCTTACTGAAATGGGGGGATTGGGGCAGTCATGGCACCCGCTACACCCCCCCCCACCCA
>JADBJO010003013.1:15000-30000 GCA_016801955.1 Conus betulinus | reverse complement strand
GAGTAGTCAACTGCGCGCAGCTGTCTTTTCTGTTTTCAAGTGGGTATTCTGGGGTGGGGAGGGTGTGTGTGGAATGGGAATGGAGAGGGAGAGATGGGAGGAGGAGGCGGGGGGGAGGGGGGGGGGGGGGGGGGGGGGAAAGGAAGGGCAACACACACACACACACACCCCTCAACTACCAGGAAATGACCGACTACACTACCCAGTCTTTCCAGGGGTGAAACCCGACATGCGGCTAAGCGAAAGTGGCTTACAGCTAAAGGTATTTTGAAGCGCTTCCGTTCAAAGAACGTTCAAGGATAAGATGCCCATCGCATGGAACATACGCCGTCCGCGCCGTTGACTGCTTTGACTAGAGCACGAAACTGAAATCCAAGTGCCTTCGGTTCAGTTCAGTTCTGTTCAATATAAGAACCGTGTTAAAAAGCATTTCATGTGGAATGTACTATCATTATTACGGGTGTTTTTTTTTTTTGGAAGCCGTTGTGTTTAAAGGCATGTCAGAAGACAAAACGCCCGTGGGGAAAAAAAAAAAAAGCTGTGGGAGTGAACATTTGCCCTCTGCACCTTGGACGGCTCGACCAGCACACACAGACGGCTTGTGTCCTGAAATTCAAGGGCCTCCAGGTCAGTCTGTTCAGTTCGGTAGAGTTCGGTTCAGTTCAGTAGAGTTCAGTCCAGTTCGGTTTCATTAGAGTTCAGTTCAGTCCAGTACCGTTCAGTAGAGTTCAGTTCAGTCCAGTTCGGTTCAGTAGAGTTCAGTTCAGTAGAGTTCAGTTCAGTAGAGCTCGGTTCAGTAGAGTTCAGTTCAGCAGAGTTCAGTTCAGCCCAGTTCCGTTCAGTACAGTTCAGTTCAGTCCGGTTCAGTTCAGTAGAGTTCGGTTCAGTAGAGTTCAGTTCAGTACAGTTCCGTTCAGTAGAGTTCAGTTTAGTCCAGTTCCGTTCAGTAGAGTTCAGTTCAGTCCAGTTCCGTTCAGTAGAGTTCAGTTCAGTCCAGTTCCGTTCAGTAGAGTTCAGTAGAGCTCAGTTCAGTCCGGTTCAGTTCAGTAGAGTTCGGTTCAGTAGAGTTCAGTTCAGTCCAGTTCCGTTCAATAGAGTTCAGTAGAGCTCAGTTCGGTCCGGTTCAGTTCAGTAGAGTTCGTTTCAGTAGAGTTCAGTTCAGTCCAGTTCCGTTCAGTAGAGCTCAGTTCAGTAGAGTTCGTTTCAGTAGAGTTCAGTTCAGTCCGGTTCCGTTCAGTAGAGTTCAGTTCGGTCCGGTTCAGTTCAGTAGAGTTCAGTTCAGTAGAGTTCAGTTCAGTCCAGTTCCGTTCACTAGAGTTCAGTTCAGTCCAGTTCCGTTCAGTAGAGTTCAGTAGAGCTCAGTTCGGTCCGGTTCAGTTCAGTAGAGTTCGTTTCAGTAGAGTTCAGTTCAGTCCAGTTCCGTTCAGTAGAGTTCGGTTGAATTCATTTCATTACAATTCATCGTTCTCGTGTAAAAGGGATGTTGGTTTACAAAGTGATGGTTAGATATACAGCAGCATATAAACGCATTCACATATAAGATGTGATACGTTTAAATACTTTATCAACAGTTCATTGTTCTTCAAGAGAGAGTTCTTTTTTTTTAGAAAGAACACTGTTCTGCAGTGGTGATTAAATGTAATTAATAACTTTTCAGATTAAAAAAAAATGTTGTGCTAACATAAATATCTTATTCACACTCGTACACTTTTTTTTTTTTTTTTTTTTTTTTTTCTGTCCCAACCTCTGCGCCACCTCAGAGGCAGCGCACCCACACGGCTCAATCCGACACCCCGTCCACAGCCACGGCCTGCTCGGCCCCGCCGCAGCCCCGGCACCGGCAATCCACAGGGAGCAGTCAATGTTAAGTCGTCAAGAGGCAACCCACCGGAGGAGACACTGCACTGCTGCCGAGTCACTTCGGTGGTGTTCAGTGGCGCCTGTTCTGATCTAACTTACGCAGGACACCACCTACTAAGCCCCCTACCGACGACAATAATTGCTTAGTCGCGGAGCCGGCGTGAGTGAGCTCTCCCTCCGGAGGGCGCCACCACGTCCGTCCAACGACAGCCCCCCATGGACTCGCCGATACCGGTGACCCCGACGGAACCAAACCAAGGCCACAGATGTGGAGAGGACATCGAAACTGAGGTCACCATGAGAGCAAGGCATGAAGGGCCACAGAACTTAAGACTTTTTTTTTTTTAAATGCTGATCGATGAGAATAAGGATGATTAAGATGATGCTACGGATTTCCATTTCGGTCTGAGACTACATGACAGGGCTGTACTTCTACTCTTCCTTTCATAATATATCCCGGCGTCAACCAGGCCCGAGAGATACAGGCACCTGCAGTGTTGGTCAGGAAATTTGAGCAACACTCTCAGAAACGCATCCATTAAGTGGATGAAACTCGACTGTGTGGTCCCAATCTTTTCCAACTGAGTCCGCAGCAAACTCAACTCTGGGTAGGAGCCGGTCGGGGCAGAAAAACCCACATGACTTCTGATGGGATTCGAACCCACGACCTCCCAGCCGGCAGCTGGTGCACTCTCGTACACTTTTGTTTTGTTGTCTTTTTTTTAACTTTCTTTTTTGGGCCTTGGATGTCGAAACACTGCTGGCCGGCTGATTTTAGAACAAAGGGATCAAACACGAATATATCATCATCATCACGAACTTAACACGAGCCGTGTCAGTTTTCGTCCGCTCTTTGATTTTTCAAGCGAAGCTCAGGCATGCCATGCAGAGGGTCCAGATGTATTGTGTCAGAAACGTAATTCGCCTGACCAGAGCTAATCATTCAATGACAGCATGCTCCAAACAGCTTCAAAACCTACCACAGTCAGGCGGGTGACGCTTGTTTCAGTGGTTGGACGGCAGGATCTTGTAAGTATCAAAGATACTTGCAAACTTTCAGTTAGAACAACAACAACAAAAAATCCATGTGGGCTTTCAAGGACTCGGTAATTACTTTACCCGTAATTTGTGAGGAAATGGTGCCCCCTCTCTAGAACATGCTATAAACAAAACTACACCCTTGTGGTTGAATGATGTATGCCCACTTTCACAACTTTGTCCCTGATGTATCACTCAGATTCTCACACTACTGTTAAGTTAGGCTTAAACACACACCTCTTGCGCATTAAGTAGTTTGTATAGTTATTATAGGATTTTTAACTGTTCAGCATTACAGGATTTTTTAGTTGTTGTTAATTGAGTATATATGGACAGGGTTTTTTTTTTTTTTTTTTTTTTTAATATGGACAAGTTTGGTGTATTATATGAATCATCATGCACTTTCGTGCCGTACGTAAGTCTCCTGAAAGCGCGCTCAACAACTTTCTGACAGCGTATTCCATATTGAAACACCTTTAGGTGCTCAGTTCAGTTCCGTAGTTTTAGCTGAGGTAAATTTGTAACGGGTTTCTGCAGTTATTTTACAATTTTCTTGCTGTATCTCTTACAACGCAGCTGTTCAGCTGGCTGAACTATTCAACAGTGGTCTTTTCACAATCAGGTAATGCAGTTCAGTTTTCTTCTTACAAGTCAGAATAACACATCCTTATAGCGAACTCGCAAATGGGTTACACAGACAAGCTTTCAAGCTGATCCCATGACCTACAAAAACCCTGTGCACTTTTCGGTCCAGTAACAAGATTGAAACGAAAGTGGGGAACCCTGCAACACACCCCAGGGGATAGGAGACGCGCCAACTTTGGTGGCATCAGAAGATAACCAAGCCTTGAGCAAACAGAAAGTGAAAACTACGCAATAGCGAAAATGGGGTTAAACTTCTTTGCGGGATAAAGAAAAAAAAAATTGGAGCCGTTCCCCTCTCCTCCCACCACCTGTCTCTCTAAACCACCCAATTCTCTCCCCCCTCCCCCCTAGACAAATTGACTGGTTCCTGTTGATTCAGTGGAACTGTCTGACCCCCCTGACATTGATGACTCTCTTGTCAGGGGGAAGAAGCAGCGCTTTTTGTCTGAAGTTGAGTGCTGATAGATGAGAGGGGGAGGGGGCGGGCGCGGGCGTGGGGGTGGGAGAGGGGGAGGGGGCGGGGTGGGCGGGGTGGGGTGGGGGTGGCCACTATGGCAGACTATGCAGAAGGGAGACACAGAAACAGTAAACCCTCTGATTCACGTTGAATCGATGGCAAATCTTGGGTCCTAAGTCTCACGACTACTTGTTTCTAGGTCAGATACCGTCTTCGACGAAAAGACGCACACAGTTTATAGCAAAGACTGTTTGAAGATACTTCTGAAAAAAACGCACAGTTCATAGCAAAGACTATTTCGAAGATAAGTCTAATGAAGAAATTGCACAGTTTATAGCAAAGACTGTTTGAAAGATACGTCATCTGAAGAAACGCACAGTTTATAGCAGAGACTGTTTCGAAGATACGACTGACTGACTGAAGCCAATTTATTGTCAGATTAACTCAAAGTTGTACTGACAAAAATCCGACTTCTGAAGAAACGTACACAGTTCACTTCAATGACTATTTCGAAAGCTGTTTCTTTTTGAGGCCTGCCACACAGTAAAACACCTATGGCAAACTCCCACTTGTACGAGCCGTTGCACATAATTGGCGGCTGCTTACCTAGTAGATAAGATAATTATGTCCATTTTCATTGAAATTTCACCAGTTTGGGTTTGTCTGGTACCTGGTTCAATCTTCAATGTTGTTTTTTCTACCGAGCGAGTAAGAATGGAATAAGTCGATTCGAAACAAAATTGTGTTGTTGTTGCTGTTGTTGTTGTTGTTACTGCTGCTGCAGCTGCTGCTGTTAATGTTGTGTTTAGAATTTGAAGGGGGTATTCCCCAGTTCTCGCCTGTTGCTTGTCCAGCGAAGCTTTTGCATGTGTCTAAACGTACCGCTGGTCATTGGCTCTTAACTACAAATACATAAAAAAATGAATGAATGAATGAATGAATGACTATGACTAAGAAATAAAAATAAATAAAAATGAATATTATATAACGGCGGTATTAAGAATCGTGCAGTCGCCATTGTTTTACTATGTCTGCAACAATAACAACAGCAGTCTCAGCGAAACAACAGTAACATTATAACAACAACAAAAGTAAAAATAACAACAGCAAGAACAACGACGATGACGACGATGATGACAATGATGGTGATAATGATAATGATCATGATGATAATGATGATGATGATGGTGGTGGTAATGATGGTGATACTAATGAAAGGAACAACAATAACAATTACAACAACAACAGCAATGACAATGATGATGATGATAATAAAGGTAATTAAATAGTGTTAACAACAACAGGAACATCAACAACAGTAATAAAGATGATGATGATAATAATATGATAATACTATTATTATTATCATCATTATTAATGATGACAGTGATAATAATGATAACAAAAACAACAACAGCACCAACTATAACGATAATGATAATAATGATAATGATAACAACAACAACAACAACACTGATAATAGTAATGATAATAAAAAAAAGAAAATGAAATAATAATAATGCTATTAATAATAATAATAATGATAATAATAATAAAATAATAATGACAATAAAATAAAGACAATAATGATAATTACAGATAATAATAATGATGATAATGATAATAGTAATAATGATGATGATGATGATGATGGTAATAATAATGATGATGGTGATGATGATGATGATGATGATGATGATGATGATGATGATGATGATGATAACAACAACAACAATAATGATAACATTAATGATGGCAGTGACAAAAAAAAAAAAAAGCTTCAACAAGGACAGGTGCCGAGCATTAACAATACTCGCAAGAGCTACACCCAGCAGTACAAACAACGCTGAACGCCATCATTGTAGTCCCGTCCGCTGATATCACAAAGTCTTAAAGAGGAAAAAGAGGAGTCAACCACTGAACCTAATCGGCTGTCTGTCAGTTCAAGGTATATAAGCTTGCAGAACAGAGGTGGAGAACAGTCGGCTAACCTGACCTGATTGGTTGGTCCTGGGCTGGTGGCGTCAATACTGTGGGTAGTGTGTCACAAGCTCCAGGCTTCTCCCAAACAAGCGCCATGCGAGGGGAACGCACACGCACACACACACACACACACACACACACACACACACACACCACACACACACACACACACATGCGCACACACACACACACACACACACACACACACACACACACATACACACACACATACGCGCGCGCGCGCGCGCGCGCGCGCGCGCGCGCGCACACACATACACACACACACACATGCACACAGACACACACACGCACGCACGCACGCACGCACGCACGCACTCGCGCGCGCTCACACCACACACACACACACACACACACACACACACACACACACACACACACACACACACACACACACACACACACACACACACACACACACACACACACACAAAACAAACACTCGCACGCACGCACGCACCCACCCACGCACACACGCACGCACGCACACAAAAAACACACCACACCACACAAACACACACACACACACACACACACACACACACACACACACTCACACACACACACACATACACACACACACGCGTGCGCGCGCGCGCGCACGCGCGCGCACTCACAAAACGCGGGCGCACGCTCGTATGCACACACATTCGTTCTCACACACTCACAGCCTGCCGTACAGATGAACGCGCGCACACACACACATGCACACACACACACACACACACACACACACACACACACACACACACACACACACACACACACACAGAAACGCGCGCGGTTGCACGCCTGCCTAGGCTGTTACGCGCATACACATTATACCCATATACATACCCTTTCTCACTCTCTCTCTCTCTCTCTCTCTGTCTGTCTCACACACACACACACACACACACACACACACACACGCACGTACGCACGCAAGCACGCACGCACGGCTCATTACTAAGAACGTGGATGCCCCAGATGTCGGCAATTAAACTTTTAAGCACCCCGCAATCATCGAGCCCCGCGAAACTTTAATCCCCTGGATTGGAACAAGGGCGGTTAAGGTGATGGAATAGAGAGGGAGCGGGAAGGGGCGGAGGAGGGATGGTGGGGTGGAACTGGGTCAACTGCCTCGTTTTCATTTCAATAAAATGCCCAGGCCGGGAAATATATCATCATCATCATCATCATCATCATCATCATCATCATCATCATCATCAAGATCTGAGCCATTGAAATCATTGACTGCAGTGTCCAATTCTCTTGGAATATAAAAAAAAAAAAAAATTCCGGATCTGATCACAAAGGACACCGGATTTTTGCCGCAAAAGTTGATTTTAATTGCCTGGGTTTAAAACTACGTGGGCCATTCAAAATATAAGGTGAATTGTCCTATGTAAGGACTTCTAACACAGGTACAAGCTTACCTTTTCCAAAAATATTTTCTACGTACTTTCTCAGCACTGCCACACATTTTTGTCATCGGTGTACGAGTTTGTGTATGCCTTCTGCGTAGGAATCTGTAGACTGACTGGAGTTCTCACTTCTGTAGGCCCTGCCTGGCTTTTTTCGTCACCAGCACTGCTCCGCCCTTCTCTGAATAATTTAGCCCATTTGCAGACATTTTGTTTTGGCTGAAACATGCTGTTAGACAAAAAGTAGACATTCTTCTGTGAATTTCACTTGGTTTGCACAATTCAGCTACCAAAAGTTTTATTACTGATCTCTGTTCAGTCCTAGAGCATGTTTCTTGGTCGGCCATTTTGTATCATCTGAAAACCGAAAAAAAAAAAAAACCAAACCCATAATGGAACGAAATAAAATAAATGAAAGCGAAACCAGTATAGAAACAACAGAAAAGAAGCTTCTATTTGTATTAAAAGCTCTAATTCAGGACAGTCCACCTTATTGATATTGAACGGCCCTCGTACAAAAACTGCATACTATGTAATGAGAGAGAGAGGTTTCATTGACAACGTTCTGTTCCTTCTTGTACAAGATCATAAGTCTGTGAGGGGATTTGGGACTGGGAGGAAATTTCATTTCGTCATGAAACTGTGACGACGGGAAAAATTATTATGTAATTCAAAACTTTAAAAAATGTGTGTGTGTGTGTGTGTGTATGCATATACGAGTACATAATTTATATGCATGCACATACATATCCACATATGTCTGTATATTTATGCACATATATCTATGATACAAGTTGATAGACAACAATATACATAAGTAAAGGTATTTGGAATATTTAATCACACATTTCTTGCATTGTTTGTTAAATGACTTTTCAATTTTTTCCTAAATGTATTTCGGGTACTTATACTTTTGAATGTTGTACTTAGATTGTTCCATAATGTTCACCAGAGTAAAGGAAACTTGACTTATAGAGATTGTTTCTTGGTCTGGGGAACGTTAACGTATGATTATGTCTATGAGGGTTAGTTTTAAAAATGTATTTAAGATCTTTTTAGGGGCACTTCCATTCATAACCCTGTGCATAAAAATCGCTTTATTTAAATATAATCTATGACAAAAAGTTGAAACGTTTAGCTTCTTATAATCTTCAAGTGTCACAGAACTAGATTTTAACAAGACTAATTTTAGCGCTCTTTTATATAAACGATGAATGAATCTTAAGTTTGTTTCACTGCAGCTGTCCCATAATGTTGATGCATAATCAATGATTGTAAAATATGTGCTGAGAAGAAAAGCTTCCGAGAATGAACATCAAGAAAATTTTTAATCTTAGCTAACTGAAATATCTTACAGGACAAGCGCTTACACAAGGATGTTGTATGATCAGTCCAAGATAAATCTCTGTCTATAATGACTCCTAAGGTTTTGTGTGATTCTACTTCATCAATTTTGTTATTATCAATAAACAATGGATTAAAATTGGATATCATCCGTTGTCTTTTTTGTCGTGCAGATACATACAT
The DNA here is from genome assembly GCA_016801955.1 of Conus betulinus. NCBI lineage: Eukaryota > Metazoa > Mollusca > Gastropoda > Neogastropoda > Conidae > Conus > Conus betulinus. The sequence goes on along the minus strand of JADBJO010003013.1, from coordinate 21,066 downwards.
ACACTTAGTTTTCTCTCCGCATTTATAGACATATGGTTTAAATTTGTCCATTTGACTAATTTTTGGACAGTTTCTTGAAGATTATTTGTTAGTGTCTGAGGGTTAGAGTGACTAGAATATAGTAACGTGTCATCTGCAAACATTTCACATTTGCTTGTTACAAAAAGAGGCAAATCGTTGACATATATTGAAAATAAAAGTGGTCCCAATATAGATCCTTGTGGTATCCCATATTTCACAGGCATGAAATTTGATGATTGATTAATAACAGATACTAATTGTTTTTCTTTCAGAGAGAAAAAGATGAAATAAACTTAATAAAATCTGGGGTTAATCCATAGCATTTTAACTTACGCAACAGTAAATCATGATTGATTACGTCAAAGGCCTTTTCAAAATCAATGAACAGAATACCTGTGAATTCATTTTCATTTATACTACATAATAGACTATCTATAAGTTGTGTGAGTGCGGGTCTGGCAGGAGTGATTTTGTCGGAAGCCTGATTGGTCCTCGTGAATTAGATCATTCTTTGTAAGGAAAGAATACAATGAGTTTTGTAAATGTGATTCCAAAGGTTAGATAGAATAGACAAAATAGAGATTGGTCTATAATTACAGGGATTGGATGAATCACCGGATTTATGTAAAGGAATAACTTTAGCTTGCTTAAATTTTAAGGGATAGTTGCTTTTCTATACATAAATTATACAGATAAGTAAGAGTGTCAGTAATTATTGGAGAAGAAAGTTTTAGTATTTTGCCATCTAATTTATCTAAATCACGTGTACCTGTTTGTTTTAAGAGTGACAGACTTTTACTAACGTCTAAGACCGTCAGAAATCGGAGAGTAAACGGGGTAGTAATTGGTTTCGAAGCAATATAATGTTTTTAAAATGAGAAAGATCATTTCCACCCGACTTGTCATTATTGATAATTTTAACAGCGATATTGGAAAAATGGTCATTTAACTCACTGGCTGTAATATCAGTGATTACTTGTTGACTTTTTTGAAACATATTTATTGTTCAATATGTTTATTGCTTTCCAAATTTGTCGTGAATCCTTTGTAGATACTAACATTTCTCTGAAGTATTGTTTTTTTTTTGACTTTCGTTTCATTGCAGTAACTTTATTCCGTTGTTTCTTGAACTGTTCTCTTGTACCAGAGCTACTTAGAAAATCTCTATTGTATCTTTCAACAACATCTATTTCCTTTGTTATCCATGGTGGTTTTATTTCTTGTCTTACTCGTTTCTTTATGAATGGTGCATGTTTATTATAAACATCAAGAAAAGTGTGCTTGTCCAAAACTCGCTCGCTTCATCAGGATCCCTAATTTGATAGATATAATCTAGCTGTGAATTTAGTAAATCAGTAAAAAAAAAAAAAAATCTTCTTTATTAACTTTTTAAAGTTTCTATAATATATAACTTTATGTCCTACTTTGGGGATTTTTACATGAGTTTTAAACCAAGTAAGACAAATAGGATTGTGATCGCTACAGCCGCATGACGGGGAGCATATTCAGTAATGTTTTTTTTGCCATTTTGTTGGTATAAATATGGTCAATTAATGTAGAAGAGGAATCAGCTATTCGGGTAGGCCTGTCAATCAATTGTTCCAGTCCTTGACTTATTAAACTTTGAGTCCATTTAAACTGAGTTTTCATCAAATCAATGTTGAAGTCACCTAGTATGATGGTTTCTTTATTTAATATGATGATTTCGTCCATAACAGAATTGAACTTTTCATACCAGTCTATGGTTTCTGAGGATTTCTATACACAAATCCCGTTATAAGTGGTTTATTTCCTTTATTTAATCTCTAACCAGATAGACTCTACGTCATAATATTCAAGACTTTCCAGTCTGTTACAAGTTAAAGAGACGCAAAATAAACAAGTAGTCCTGTAGTTTTGGGTTTGTGCGGATCTAAACGAATAATCTGATATCCTGGAATGTACATGTCAAAATCTAATATGCATGAAGATAATCGAGATTCCGCAATGCAAAACAAGTGAAAGGGATTCCCAGAATTATGTAGGATTATTGCGATGTCATCTTTTTTATTACTTGCACTGTTTATGTTAAGATAACCTATGCGGAGCCCCTGTTTACTTGGCCAGGTGTTTAATGTAGGAGGCATGGCACTGATTGATTACTCGATTAAGAATTAAAGTTATACTTAAATAGTCAATAATAGTCAAACAATCAAGACTGAGAAAAAATAGGAAAAGAAGTCAATTATCAAAACAGTGTACTGCAATTACAACTGAAAGAAGTTCAGTCTCAGTACACACATACAGTCTAGAAGGACAAATCCACATAAATCTTTTACATAATATAAACTACTTCCGACAACGGAGAAAAGGAATTCAAGAAAGAAAATAAAGAAGGCAAAAAAAAAAAAAAAAAAAAAAAAAAAAGACAGAAGAAAGAAGAAGAAGAAGAAGAAAAGGTACAATACAATCCAACACGTACAAGATATGAAAGATATAATACAATCCAATCAACACATACAAGCAGCAGAAAAAGACAAGGTAAATCTTGCGTTAGTAATTTTGCAAACACTTTAACAAAATTGAAAGTTCCATAGATATCCCGTCCCAAGTCCGAGTATGTCAACTGAAAAACATAGTTATATGAAAAAAAACACACACAACACACACACACACACACACACACACACACACACACACACACACACACACACACACACACACACACACACGGTAACTTGGCATCGTTAGCGTACGCTTTTGAACATAACTGAATGATAAATCAAAAATACATTAAACTGCAGAACCGGATATCCTAATAGGAGCCACACGATTTCATATCTGACAGATTTTCGACAATGTGATGAAAAATAACAGACACTATTTACAATCATCAGAAGGGTCAAAAACCAGAGAGAGAGAGAGAGAGAGAGAGAGAGAGAGAGAGAGAGAGAGAGAGAGAGAGAGAGAGGGAGAGAGAGAGAGGGGAGGTGGGGTGCAAGTGCTTATATTTGTATTGGATATGAGCGAATGAGCGCAATCATTCTAAAGTTTATTTATGTCAATGTTCATTTATGGTCACTGTACACTTTTAAATATATCATGAACTTTAAAATAAATGTGTGTTTTTTTTTTTATTTTTCCCTTCCCTCCCCCCCCCTCCCCCCACCCCCCCCCCCCTCCCCCCCCTCCCCCCTCCCCCACCCCCCCCCCCTCCCTTTTTTTTTCGTTTTCCTTCCTCCTTTTTTTCCCTTTTTTTTTTTACATTTTACCAGTTACTGACTGGTCTGTGGTGATCACACTGTGACATCATTTGTGACGCCACGTTGATGAGTTGTTGAGCACATTGACCAACAGGACCTAGTGGCTGCCAACTCCGTGAGTCCGCGCCACAGCCCTGTGGATCGGGTTTAAACCCTAAGAAGCCTGAACCTGGAAGGAAAGGGGCTGCCTTCGACCACACTTGCCAATATTAGCATTGGGAGGGGGATAGAAATATGAGGATGGAAAACTTGGATTAGGGAAATCTGGAACCTTGTAATTTGGAAAAGGAAGGGTGGTGGAAATGGAGGAAAGTTAGCAGGAAAAATTGGAGGGGAACTATTCCCTGTGCCAGCAGGTGGATAGCGGTAGCGCAAAGTACTACTGCCCTGTACGTTCCCCGAAGGTGTGGGATCAGCAGATTCCACTTGCTCGGATTGACCAGTATTGTTTGTACCGGTCTGGGTGTTTCTTTTGGGGGGCAACAGGGGAAACTCTTCTAATGATGATAGGAAGGGAAGGCCAGGATTTTTATCATCATTTTTATGTAGCAGTCCTCTCTTTTTGAGGCACGCGAGTTTCTTCGGACATCCCTGTGTGGATTGGAAGACTGAGGAGCAACACTAGAACGAAGCAGTTGATCCCTGGAAGGACCCGCATTTTCAGAGGGGCCGTCAGCACGAGGACGTGGCACCTGTGGGAGAACCTGCTTAAAGTTGATGGCCAGGCAGGCTGTCCCCTCTGGTACTGGGATGAGTGACATCCCTATACAGAGCTTGGCGTGGGGCTCCATTCTGGGTCACAAAAGCGCTGTAATTGTCAATCAGGTCCACTCGCATGCTAGTGCATGATTCATACAAGTTCCTGTTGGACGGTGCAATGGCATTGTTCAGCTGATTACGACCACGTGCAGGAATAATAGAGCTGAAAGCAATGTAAGCTGAGGGAAAGCGACTTTTGCAAAGGCCAATGAGTTCCCGCCAATCACCTGTGGGAATAGACCCAGCCGGGCAGTCATTCACACCTACATGTACAATAAGTGTTTTCACGTGAGTTAGCTTTGTCAGAGAATGTAACCAGCGGAGAAGGTCCAGTATGGTTAAACCTGGTACACAAATTTTGAACATCCGGTTATTGTATGTCCCTAATCTTTTGGGATTGATATGTCTTATCACTGAGTCACCAATAACCAAGGAGGAGGTGTCTTCTGGAATTCTTAATTCCATCAATACTTGTTGGGGTGGTGGTTTGTTATTGCTCTCAGTAAAATTTTCCTTGAAGTTTTGATTAGCCTTGGATGGAATTTCTGAGTTATTAGTATTTTCATTTGGAGATTTTGAGCTTTGATAACGATTTTGAAAACCTTCTACTTCCTGACCGAGTTCAGAAAAACATCAAAACGATTGTTTATGGTTGTATCAGAAATTCCGACAAGGTTATTTTCTGATATAATAGAATGAGAGGAAATTTTACAATTTTCCTTACTTGAGGACTGTGAAAGAATTTGAGCATTACTCTCATCATTTGAGGACTGAGGAAGATTTTGAGCATCGTCATGTATCATATTGGTAATGTGTGATGGAGAGGTAATTGTGGACACTGATGTCTGTTTGGGATCATCACACTTTTGGTTTACACAAACATTGAAGAATCATACTGCACTCCTACACTACATACTGGAAGTGAAGGTTTCTTCATCTGTTTAATATCGGCCTGTATTGTTCCCAGACAGGTCCTCAAAGAATGATTTTCTTTATGAAGACTGCTGATAGTGGAATTTCAAACTGGAAACAATATCTTTCAAGTTATCAATAGCAGAGTGCAGAGTATCTAACTTGTGGTCAATGATACATTTTATTTCATTTTTTAGAGAAACTTTTACATCTTCAAGTTCAGAATTAATCCTAATTTCTCGATCAGCTTGATCGTTTAGTAGAAAGTCCAGAGTATTTTCCATATTGCTAAGTTTTTCGGTAAGTGTTTTATCTTTATATTTTAAAGAAGGGCAGAGTGTTCGTCTACGATAGCATTTTTTCTTTTTTTTGCTGTTTTGGGAGTTAAAGTAGCTTTATTCTCTTTGGAAGTGTTTCTAACATCGGAAACACACTCATGTTCCTGTTGGTCAGCTTGAAGAGGTTTCACAGGAGTATAGTCAGTGGATGCAGATGATGGGGGACACCAGAGTCACATGGTTGACACAGCGATCCAGCTGAATTTCCACATCATGCAGCGTCGTTTGCAGAACAAGAGGAGGCGGAGCAGAATCAGGAAAGGAGCCGTCGTTGCAGCATTTCTGGAGTCTGAATGTGAACACAACTAGACAGGGGAACAGCAGAGCCATCTTTTGACAGAAAAGTTAATGGAAGAGACAGTAGCGCTGTCTGTAAGGCCTGCAGATCATCATTTGCACAAAAATGAGTAATAGAATCCTTTAACAGTTCACATTCTTCCTTGTCCCATTTTTCACAAGTAACACCTTGGCACAATAAGGTGCCTGTATCTTGTCGCGTGAAATACAAGGTCAACGTAATGAGTTTGAATTGGCCACTGAATATACGTATCACTGACCTGGCAAGAGAGGTAGACGTATGTTCTTCAATCCATGAAGGCAGAAAAAGAACGTTGTCATCATGATCAAAATCATTCTTTTCAACTGAAATCGTTTGATCATCAATTGCTGCATATAACGATAGAACAAGCTGTTTCGCCACGTGGTGATCTCTTTCACGGACAGGCAAATGTTTTTTGTAAACTGTCTAGAGACGGTTGTAACTTGTTTTTCCATCACCGAATCAGTTTCCATGG
>JADBJO010003013.1:2500-7500 GCA_016801955.1 Conus betulinus | reverse complement strand
TCTGACAGAGTTGCTTCCAATGCATGTAACAACAACAACAACAAAAAAGGATAAAGAAATATCAAAACATCTATTTTCATCTCACCAGAATGTTTTAGTACATCTTGGAATAAGATAAGATATCACTTCACATATACAGTTGTCAGTTCACAAACCGTAACCTGAGAGTTCATAGAATTCATTAAAAAAAAAAAAAAATCTTCCTGAAAAGTTTCACGGCCCGGTAATTTGATCCAGATCTGCACCAGGTCACTTGAGGGTCATCTGCCAGTCAGGCCCCCCTCTGGCTTCAGAATTCATTTCCACATTGTCTGTTCCAGCTCTCCAGCTATCTTAGACGGCTGTGGCATTCAACAATGCAGACAGCAATCAGTGGCCTGCTGCCCCTCGCACACAAATGATCAAGGACAGAGTCACCCACTTCGTTTGAGTGAGAGGGTCACTGCGGCAGTTTGTTGGGGGGTGGGGGGGGGGGGGGGGGGGGGGGGGTCCTCGCTCAATGGATTTGCAGTCCGGGGTTACCCTCGCTCAATGGATTTCAGTCCGGGACGGCTTGGGACGCAGAACATTGAGGGACAGCTGAAAGGAAGTGACGTTTTAGAAATGGGGAATGTCGGTTTTGATTTGGTGTGCTCTCTGTCCTCTGACCTGGGAGGAAGGGCTGGGATGGAGACACCACAGGCGTTTTTGACAGCTAGCAGGCAGACAGAGAGGGAAGGTCTGGAAGATTAGATGTAGACCCGGTCTGAAAGTCTTCCCAAAGAGGCTGTTGTTTCTGATGTGTATGATTACTTCGAAGGAATTTCGCTCATGTGCATATATGCTGTGGCTGTGTGTGTGTATTTGTGTGTGTGGCTGGCAGTAAAAAAAAAAAGGTTGAATAAAACATGAGTACTGTTCACGTAGATTGTTCGGGCATGTCGTGCAGTATATTAAAAGAGTTCGGTGTCCTTAGTGTCCCAGACATCCCAATATTCTTTTTTTTCACAATTGAGTGTGTGTGTGTGTGTGTGTGTGTGTGTGTGCGAACATGCTTCTGCACGTGTACATAGTAACCTGGATGGGTGTATATAGTTGAGCAATCTTTCCACATCACGATTTGCTCCTCAACTGTGAAGCACAGTATTTGAATTGTTTGATGGCGCTATGCCTTATAAAGCGTTTCTGTGGAATACGTCACTCAAAATCTGCCAGGGGTACATTCACTTTCTCAAAAAAAAGTATTAAAACTTCAGATACCATAATTCTGGTAAGCACACACACAAGTAGTATGACACGGTGGGATGAAGTTTTAAAGTTATGCATTTTAAGAAACATGTGCCCACTTGTACACCCTCACTTATGTAAACGTTCCCGGTCTAGAGTGCGTTATCCCATCTATAGCACCTTTATCATGTGTGTGTGTGTGTGTGTGTGTGTGTGTGTGTGTGTGTGTGTGTGTGTGTTGTGTGTGTGTGTGTGTGTGTTTGTCTGTTGGTCTCTTTCTGTCTCTGTCTGTCTGTCTGTCTGTCTGTCTGTCTATCCCTCTCTCTCTCTCTTTGTCACACCCACACATAGATGCACACACACAGAACCCCCCCCCCCCACACCCCCCCACATGGACACACACACACAAAACACATTCACATAAACACATACATATGCATGCAGGCATGCACACACACACACACACACACACACACACACACACACACACACACACACACACACACACACACACACACACACGCACGCGCGCACGCGCGTGCACGCGCGCACACACACACATATATTCTTCAGTAACCCCCACCCCCTCTTCCTCACCCAACTTCTCTAAGCATCTTTCAGATTCTGTTTTTTACCCCTTTTGATTTCTCTCCCCCCCCCCCCCCCCCCCCCCCCCCCCGTCCCCCTGTCTCTCTCTGTGTCTCCCTCCTTCCCTCCCCCCTCTCTCTCTTTCTCTTTCTATCTCTCTGTCTATCCACTCCCTCACTCTGTCCATTTACCAAGAGGTCAGCGACCCAGGCCAGCAGCCCCAATCCCGATTCCGACCATCAGTCAGTTTCCAGTGGCAGCTTTGGGGAGCAGACCATTCATCATCCCCACAGCTTCCCTGATACCCCCCTCCACACAACTGTCGATTTGTTCCCCTTCAGACTGCTGCAAAAGTCAGGAAGGACATGCTAGCTCTTAGGCAGAGGCAGGAAGAATGATGACATCAGACCAAAACACAGAAAAGATCAGGTCATTGATTTGTCCCTGTGGTTTAAGCTGACAGCACAGTGCTATGAGAACAAAGTCAGAGGCAATGGAGTCAAAGATTTTGAAAAGGTGTGTGTATTCTCAGCATCATGTTTAAGATACTATTCTTGCTGTTGTCGAGTTAAATGGCCCATAGCTTATAAACTTTTCCTTGTCAGATAAAGAAAACGTACCTGTGCGGAGTTTGAAACAACCTTCGGCGACATTTTGTCACTACCGTCCCCCAGTTTTGAAAAAGGGGGGGGGGGGGGGGGGGTGCGGATATATTTGAAAGAAAGAAAAGCAACTTCCTTAGTCCATGCTCATTTCAGGCTGTTTGCTAGTAAGGTTTGATGTGTGATTTCATCAGCTGTTTGCTAGTAAGGTTTGATGTGTGATTTTCATCAGCTGTCTGCAAGGAAGGTTTGATGTGTGATTTCATCAGCTGTTTGCTAGTAAGGTTTGATGTGTGATTTCATCAGCTGTCTGCAAGGAAGGTTTCATGTGTGATTTCATCAGCTGTCTGCAAGGAGGGTTTGATGTGTGATTTCATCAGCTGTCTGCAAGGAAGGTTTTTGTGTGATTTCATCAGCTGTCTGCAAGGAGGGTTTCATGTGTGATTTCATCAGCTGTCTGCAAGGAGGGTTTCATGTGTGATTTCATCAGCTGTTTGCTAGTAAGGTTTGATGTGTGATTTCATCAGCTGTTTGCTAGTAAGGTTTCATGTGTGATTTCATCAGCTGTTTGCTAGTAAGGTTTCATGTGTGATTTCATCAGCTGTTTGCTAGTAAGGTTTGATGTGTGATTTCATCAGCTGTTTGCTAGTAAGGTTTCATGTGTGATTTCATCAGCTGTTTGCTAGTAAGGTTTCATGTGTGATTTCATCAGCTGTCTGCAAGGAGGGTTTCATGTGTGATTTCATCAGCTGTCTGCAAGGAGGGTTTGATGTGTGATTTCATCAGCTGTCTGCAAGGAGGGTTTCATGTGTGATTTCATCAGCTGTCTGCAAGGAAGGTTTCATGTGTGATTTCATCAGCTGTCTACAAGGAAGGTTTTTCATGTGTGATTTATCAGCTGTCTACAAGGAGGGTTTGATGTGTGATTTCATCAGCTGTCTACAAGGAAGGTTTGATGTGTGATATCATTAGCTGTCTACAAGGAAGGTTTGATGTGTGATTTCATCAGCTGTCTGCAAGGAGGGTTTGATGTGTGATATCATTAGCTGTCTACAAGGAAGGTTTGATGTGTGATTTCATCAGCTGTCTGCAAGGAGGGTTTGATGTGTGATATCATTAGCTGTCTACAAGGAAGGTTTGATGTGTGATTTCATCAGGAATTTTTTACCTGCCAGCTAATTTTCCGAGGCTGATTGTTTTCTCGAACTGAAGGGTTGATGTCATAGATAAGGATGTGTGGTGGATACAATGTGAGACACATGCAAAGTCGTCGCCCAGGACAGGTATATGCGACAACCGTTGTTAGCTTCGACACAATCAGGGAAGAAACAACAGTGTGACGGAAAGTATTGTAGATAAGTAATACACGAGAAAGGGAAACAGGGCTCTTTCATTTTTGTGTGATCCTCTGTGAAACATCTTCATGTTTTCAAACATTGTAAAATAGTGTGGTAAAAGTTTTCTTTTTTATGTTTGCTTTTACGGGTTTGAAAATGCAAATACCCTTCCTAATGATGATACTTGTGGTGTTAGAGAACATTTCATCTTTAACTGTGAATACAACGAGCAGCGCCATTCCACTTCATGATTAGGTGATGAGAAATGGAGTGGACATATAGCGGTCGGCTATAGAATGTGTATGTGAATGTTCAAATCTGATCATGATTACTATCAGGTACAATTCAGGCCTGAGAGAAACGGTAAAGGCTCTAGATTTATTTTCTTAATTCCAGATTTAGCGTCAGGAATCATGCTATTTTTTTGTTGGTTATTGTTGACAGTGTGTGTGTGTGTGTGTGTGTGTGTGTGTGTGTGTGTGTGTGTGTGTGTGTGTGTGTGTGTGTGTGTGTGTGTGCTTTTTAGGGGGAAGAAAGGAATGTTGCTCACAGTAATACACTAAAGACCCACACCCTCTTTCCCACATGCTCTCTCTCTCTCTCTCTCTCTCTCTCTCTCTCTCTCCTCTCTCTCTCTCTCTCTCTCTCTCTCTCTCTTCTCTCTCTCACTCACTCTCTCTCTGCCCTTCATTCCACCATCATTATGCCATTGTATGTTTTTCTCAGCAAGTTGATGCTGAAAACACAAGTAATCCCCTGGCATTCCACAACAGCCAGTTTTCATTCGATGCCAGAACCAAAGCACACATCTGGAAATGGGATCAGTCCCTGTCTCTGTCTGGTCTTACAGCCAAAGCAAACGTCTGAAAACGTGAGGAACCAGCTCAGTGCGGAATCAGGAGAAAATGAAAGGCAGGGGCAGGCGGGAACTGCGAGCATGCGAGAGAGAGAGAGGGAGAGAGAGAGAGAGAGAGAGAGAGAGAGAGAGAGAGAGAGAGAGAGAGAGAGAGAGAGAGAGAGAGAGAGGGAGCTGGCATTGTACACCATTACCGAGCCATTCTGAGCAAACAGAAGCGGTAACAAGGGATGAGTCTGTGAACACTAGCAGAGAGATTTCTTCACAGAAATCTTCTGGCATCATTACAAGAGACTCTCAACGAGAAACAGTAAGATTACACAAACCTTTTTGTCCAGCTAGCTTTGTTGGTAATGAGACTACTGTGTCTGTACTCAAATGTTTGCGACTTCAGTATTCCCATCCTACCCC
>JADBJO010003012.1:267500-271787 GCA_016801955.1 Conus betulinus | reverse complement strand
CTATAGACATCCTTACCTCCTTCATTCCCCACTCCCATAGACATCCTTACCTCCTAGTTCCCCACTCCCATAGAACATCCTTACCTCCTTCATTCCCCACTCCCATAGACATCCTTACCTCCTTCATTCCCCACTCCCATAGACATCCCTTACCTCCGTCATTCCCCACTCCCATAGACATCCCTTACCTCCGTCATTCCCCACTCCCATAGACATCCTTACCTCCGTCATTCCCCACTCCCATAGACATCCTTACCTCCGTCATTCCCCACTCCCATAGACATCCTTTACCTCCTTCATTCCCACTTCCCATAGACATCCTTACCTCCGTCATTCCCCACTCCCATAGACATCCTTACCTCCTTCATTCCCCACTCCCATAGACATCCTTACCTCCGTCATTCCCCACTCCCATAGACATCCTTACCTCCTTCATTCCCCACTCCCATAGACATCCTTTACCTCCTTCATTCCCCACTCCATAGACATCCTTACCTCCTTCATTCCCCACTCCCATAGACATCCTTACTCCTTCATTCCCCACTCCCATAGACATCCTTACCTCCTTCATTCCCCACTCCCATAGACATCCTTACCCATAGACACTCTTACCCTCCTTCATTCCCCACTCCCATAGACATCCTTACCTCCGTCATTCCCCACTCCCATAGACATTACCTTACCTCCTTCATTCCCATTCCCATAGACCTCCTTACCTCCTTCATTCCCCACTCCCATAGACCATCCTTACCTCCTTCATTCCCCACTCCCATAGACATCCTTACCTCCTTCATTCCCCACTCCCATAGACATCCTTACCTCCTTCATTCCCCATTCCCATAGACATCCTTAACCTCCTTCATTCCCCACTCCCATAGACATCCTTACCTCCTTCATTCCCCACTCCCATAGACATCCTTACCTCCTTCATTCCCCCACCCATATAGACATCCTAACTCCTTCATTCCCCACTCCCATAGACATCCTTACCTCCTTCATTCCCCACTCCCATAGACATCCTTACCTCCTTCATTCCCCCACTCCATAGACATCCTTACCTCCTTCATTCCCCACTCCATAGACATCCTTACCTCCTTCATTCCCCCACTCCCATAGACATCCTTACCTCCTTCATTCCCCACTCCCATAGACATCCTTACCTCCGTCATTCCCCACTCCCATAGACATCCTTACCTCCTTCATTCCCCCACTCCCATAGACATCCTTACCTCCTTCATTCCCCACTCCCATAGACATCCTTACCTCCTTCATTCCCCACTCCCCATAGACATCCTTACCTCCTTCATTCCCCCACTCCCATAGACATCTTTACCTCCGTCATTCCTCACTCCCATAGACATCCTTACCTCATAGTTCCCCTACTCACCACCTCCATAGACATCCTTACCTCCGTCATTTCCCCATTCCCATAGACATCCCTTACCTCCGTCATTCCCCATTCCCATAGACATCCTTACCTCCTTCATTCCCCATTCCCATAGACATCCTTACCTCCTTCATTCCCCATTCCCATAGACATCCTTACCTCCTTCATTCCCCACTCCCATAGATATCCTTACCTCCTTCATTCCCCACTCCCATACACATCCTTACCTCCTTCATTCCCATTCCATATAGACATCCTTACCTCCTTCATTCCCCACTCCCATAGACATCCTTACCTCCTTCATTCCCCACTCCCATAGACATCTTTACCTCCGTCATTCCTCACTCCCATAGACATCCTTACCTCATAGTTCCCCTTACTCACCACACTCCATAGACATCCTTACCTCCGTCATTCCCCATTCCCATAGACATCCTTACCTCCGTCATTCCCCATTCCCATAGACATCCTTACCTCCTTCATTCCCCATTCCCATAGACATCCTTACCTCCTTCATTCCCCATTCCCATAGACATCCTTACCTCCTTCATTCCCCACTCCCATAGATATCCTTACCCTCCTTCATTCCCACTCCCATACACATCCTTACCTCCTTCATTCCCCACTCCCATAGATATCCTTACCTCCTTCATTCCCCACTCCCATAGACATCCTTACCTCCTTCATTCCCCACTCCCATAGACATCCTTACCTCCTTCATTCCCCATTCCCATAGACATCCTAACCTCCTTCATTCCCCACTCCCATAGACATCCTTACCTCCTTCATTCCCCACTCCCATAGACATCCTTACCTCCTTCATTCCCACTCCCATAGACATCCTAACCTCCTTCATTCCCCACTCCCATAGACATCCTTACCTCCTTCATTCCCCACTCCCATAGACATCCTTACCTCCTTCATTCCCCACTCCCATAGACATCCTTACCTCCTTCATTCCCCACTCCCATAGACATCCTTACCTCCTCATTCCCCACTCCCATAGACATCCTAACCCTCCTCGCCCCCTCCCCCTTCTTCCTTACCTGCATCTATGAACATTCTTGTCTCCACTTCCCGACCTGTCCCTTCTTCAACCCAAAGTGTCAGGCTTGGATTTACATGTCAAGCCTTGGCTCACCCTCACACCCAAAGCACAACCACGCGCTCAAATGTGGAGTCTTAAATGCCGGTGGATTCTTTGTGCGCAGTACATCAAAAAACGTCCCCAGCCAACACATACTCTCTCTCTCTCTCTCTCTCTCTCTTCTTCTTCTTCTTCTTCTTCTTCTCTTCTTCCATTCCCTCTTCCTCTTTCTTTTCATCTCCCAATCACACTCCTCACCCCCAATCTCCTACTTCTAGCTCCCACCCACTCCAAACCCTATGCCTCCCCACCCCACCCTCTTCTTCTCCCCTCCCCTAAGCTGAGTGGCTTGGCCAACAGTAGTCCCCCTCCGGGAGAGTGGAAGACGCCTCCTCAACTGTCATTTACTCGTCCTGATTTACCTCCAGCGAGTGGTGTTGACACAGCGTGGGGGTAGCCAGGGTGGATGGACTACGTGCCACTCTCCAAGCCCCTGAATGGCACAACACCTGAGCGGCAGGCAGCATACCCGAGGAGCCCAGCACTGGGCCCAGCTCCATGACACGGCAGCGGGTCGACCCCATGGTCAAATCACCACGCGAACGAATATAGGTCCCTGGGTGATCCATGGTCAAATCACTACGCACACGAATATAGGTCCCTGGGTGAAGCGCGGTTGCCCACAGCAATTCCTTTGTTAGAGAAGATAGACACAGAGAAGGCAGGTTACGTGTGAACTGTACACATCAAACTACACGCAAACATACATACGCCCACAACTATCTATACAGACTGCAAGCAAGAAGTTTCAACTTGCTGCGAGTTTGCGGTCACACATGACGAGTAGAGTTTTTCTTTTCTTTCTTTTTTTTTTTTCAAGGAATCTCTTTGAGTGTTTTCGCTGCCCATCTCACTGTGCTTTCTTGCTTGTGATTTCGGTGCAGTATTAAACAGCGCCCTTCCCACCCCTTTTTAGAGCATTGGGACTTGCACGATGTGAGACATAAACACTTTATAGCAGACTCCATGAAGACCTTGTTCAGAGATGTCCCACTGACGTGATCTTTGAATTTTCGAAAGAGATTAACGTTTATTTTTTAATCTGATCTAAGATTTTACGGAAGAAAGATCTGTAACGAAGTTTCTGGTGCGTTTTAGGTGTATTTTAAAGAGATGTGTGATTTTTTTAAGGACTTGTGAGTTGACTCTAACATAGTGACAGCCCTGATATGGCCCTTTGCGGTCGGCTGTGCAATAGCAATGAGCAACATTACTTTACCCACCCCTTCCCCTTGTCCCTGTCTCTTAGTGAAAGGTCATATTAGTCGGCTATTCCACTTGACATAGGTTTGGAGTTGGTTTCATGGGTGTCGAGGTTGACGACGTGGACATTCCTACAGCTGTTTCTCTCAAAACGCTAGGGAGTTAACAGAATTCGTCACATCATGTGTCTCAGCATATACTGATATCAAAGAAACAGGAAAAAAAAAACAAACAACAAACAAACAAAGAACGATGGAGTCTGAGCGAACAAACAAACAGAGTGGAGTAAGAAACGATCCAGTTTCTTTCCGCTTAAATGTTCGCTTCTTCCCCGACACAACCACAAAAAAAACTGTTGTCCCCAAGGGAAAAAAGGAATTCTGTGTGTGTGTGTGTGTGTGTGTGTGTGTGTGTGTGTGTGTGTGTGTGTGGGGGGGAGGGTCCTTCAACCTATTTTTCTGCATAAAAAGTAATTTCTTTTGACGTTTCTTTTCCTTTTATTTTTGAAAAGGTGGGACCTCCGTGCTCCTCTTTTTTTCTCCCACCTTTT
>JADBJO010003012.1:260000-262500 GCA_016801955.1 Conus betulinus | reverse complement strand
TCATTTGTCATGCTCTAGGGGTCGTACACACTCATGCACATCTGCCCAAAGTACACTCTGCACGTACACGCAATCACTCCTCTCGCCCAAGGAGCGCCAAATAATAAGCACAACACAAGAGAGGTTGGTTTTCCCCCTCCTTCTACGGGAGTACAAATATTTTTTTAATCAAACACCAACACTTAAATAATTTCATTTATACCTCCACTCCACAAAGGAGGAAAAAGAAACAACTGCTTCCCCTACAATCAAGGAATTCATAAATTATAATGGGGATGACTTCGTATCTACCACCAGCAACAGGGGAATATGTATCAAATCATTCATAAACATCAGGGGGCATGCATCAACATCCTTCCTTCGCATCAGGAGGAGACACTTAAAAACCATTCACTATCCACCCCAAAATACAAAGATCGTCACTGTCTCTAGGACGGAAGTTTCTGGGGTATCCCTCCCCACTCGTGTCTAATCAATTATTACTCTCCTTTAAGGAAATATTGGAACATCAGTTCCATTCGGTCATGCCTTTAAATATTTCTCATCCTAATGTTTCCATACTCAAAATTCCTCTAAATGAAAGTAGATACACCGCTTCCATATTCCAGGCTTCTTTATAGGAAGATAAATATAAATTTCACTTTCTGGTCACCCCTCTTAACCTTGGGAAGGCACACAGGGGACAGCCATCTCCGGGCTGAATAGGGCGTCGTCTTCTACAAACTCTCCTTCCTCTGGGGCTCGTTACGGAGAAGTGGCCCGCTACCCGACCTGGGCTAGGGTCTTGGTCCGGCACCTCTGGGACCACCCCAAGGCCCTAGGTCCGTGGCCTGTGTGAGACAGCCAATCTGTCGACACACTCGGAACCATGTACAGTTTCTTTAATTACTAAAGAAGAAAAAAAAAGAACTCACCTCAACATGAAGATGTCAAACAGTAACCTTTCCCCTATGCATAAGCTTTTATTTTGAATGTTACTTTTCTTGTCCCATTCTTTAATAAAAGAATTGTTACAATTTTAACCACACTTGTTCTTATTATTTTTTCTTTTAAATACAAACGTCTTCCTTACTTTTGCTTATATATTTCACTTCTCCCTAATTAAACATGGATACTTTAATACCTCTAACGCGCCGCAGCCTCGCTCTGGCCTCAGTCCAAGCAAACCATCAGGCCTCCGACTTCTCCGGCTGGCATGGAGCAAGTGATTATGAAATCCTGAAGGTGAATTCAATAGCGCGCGCAGTGTATCTGACTAGTACTCACACAGGCCACAGCCAACAGAATAGCGACGTGCATTCACATGACACTTTTCACTTAAAACCACAAGGCCAGCCAACCTGCTATCTCAAACCAAACCAATAGTTATAGGCAAAATAACATGTGCACATTACAATCAACATAACATGTGCACATGACATTATTCTTTGACAGTAATATTGTGAACACCCCCTCCCTAATTCCCCATTAGAATGGGCTTTGTATGCTTATCCCAATAAACCATTCATTCATTCTCTCTCTCTCTCTCTCTCTCTCTCTCTCTCTCTCTCTCTCTCTCTCACACACACACACACACACACACACACACACAACACACACACACACACACACACACACACACACACACACACACATGCGCGCGCGCACACACACACACACACACACACACACACACACATACCATCCATTCTACCCCCCCCTCTCTCTCTCTCTCTCTCTCTCTCTCTCTCTCTCTCTCTCTCTCTCTCTCTCTCTAATGCTGAACAATTACGTAGTGGGGGAAAACAAGTGCAGGTTAACAATCTCCCATCATTATGGTAAATGACTTGGCAAAGATTTGAAATTGAGAGGGAAAAAAAAAAAAAAAAAATTGAAGATGAAGTAAATGGGAAAAAATGTATATCATAAATACGAAAACCCTTCACTAGCTGCATGAGGAAAACTATCGCAATCCCTCTCGAAAGGCAGATCTATATGTATCGCCTGCTCCGAGGCCTTTTCGTCCGCTGGATCGGACTCATCAGGGAAACATGGCTGATTGTGTCTGTGCTCTTGGCGTCAGATAGAGACACACCACAGTCCATAATTCTGTGGTGTTCCGACCGCCAAGGGTTCGAAAAAGAATCCACAGCACCCCCAAAGCAGCCAGCGAAAGGTAGTAGAATTAAACAAAACGAAAGTGTGGAGAGGAAAAAAGTTGTTGAAAACTAAAAACATTACGCAAACAGTATAAAATGTAAGAGACAATCTTTGAGCCTATGCTTGAGGATCCATTTAAGGATGCAAGGGAGATCAAAAGATATGGAACAGTCTGAGTGGTCAGCTCTGCTGTTCAATAACCCAAGCATTGTCAGCGGCTAAGAATTGTGCAGAACAACCTTCCTTGGATCTCCTAAGAGATGCAATCACCCACTGATTGACCAAACAATATAATGCTGAACAATTAAGTAGTGGGGGAAAAACAGTGCAGGTTAACAATTCTTCCATCATTATGGTAATG
>JADBJO010003012.1:252500-255000 GCA_016801955.1 Conus betulinus | reverse complement strand
TCTATTGTTTGTATTTAGAAACATTCATGACAGGAGACTGTTTCTTTCATAATGGAAAAAAGTCTGGCGCAAGTCAGATAAATCCAACTTCTTCCACCTCTTCTGCTGCGGTCGATCCTGCCCCAAAGCTGCATTTGCGTTGTGTACCCTCTGACCAGGGTTGACGCTGCAGAACATCATGCGCAGGACAGTTTGGAGAATGTGTTCTGGGGTCTGAGATACAGTGCCACATGGACTTTCGTCTGTGTGGGCAATCTTAATTCGGCTGTGGTGGGTCAGCAGTCGGCTTTGGCCGGTTCTCAGTCTGAAGAGGATTGTTTGCTGGTATCTCTGGAGCCGATGGATTGGATCAGTACCACTGTCTGCACCCAGCCTTCTCTTCCCCTGGTTTGATATTGGTTGTGGTTGATGGCCTCTTTATAGGTCACTGGGGGGGGGGGGGGGGGGGGGCTGAACTGCTCCATATTGCTGCCCTCCTTGGACAGAGCGTCAGTCTTCTCATTCCCAGTGATCCCACGGTGGGATGGAATCCACTGGAGTACAATAGTGAGACACATCAATCATACAGTGGCATTGAACTGAGGTGACTCAAAGACCCGGAAATCTGAGAAGGCCAGCAAACACTAAAATATTTCGCATCGACCTCGAAACCTGCTTCGACCTTGTAACCTTGAACAGAACACCAGCCTTTAAATTTCCATAGACGACATTAATACCTGACATTCCGCAATGTATGCCACAGCAACCGACACTGGTCAAACAATGTAGGGAGAAATCGCCGTCCACGTGAACGTACCAAAGTCATTGTGTCCATATGACCTTAACCTTTACAAAGGAGTGATCTGATCTGCAAAGCATCACTAGAGGACTGGACTGTGAGAAACGCCTCTACCCTGTGGCACATGACGTGAAGACATGGAACTGTCTGGAGATCCCTGAAGGTCAAAGCCGTCAGTCACAGGGTCACACTCTACCCTGTGGCACATGATGTGAAGACATGGAACTGTCTGGAGATCCCTGAAGGTCAAAGCCGTCAGTCACAGGGTCCTTCCCAGCTACAGTTCTAGGATAAAGAAGAGGAGAACCTTGACGCTGTCACGGATCACTGAGAAAGATTTGGGTATGAAGAACTCTTAGCAATGTCCACATCTTCCACGTCTCTTCCAAGTCTCACCCAGGTTAACTCTTCCAAGTCTACCCCAGGTTAACCTCTGTCTTTTCCAAGTCTCACCCAGGTTAACGCTGTGGCTTGCTGGGCTACCCTGGCGAACGTGGTATAGACATGTCTGTAGTTCTGAATGCCAGAGTTGTCTGCTACATCTCACCTTTACCTGAGAAGTGATCTCTACAGTTCTGAATGCTAGAGTTGTCTGCTACATCTCACCTTTACCTGAGAAGTGATCTCTATAGTTCTGAATGCCAGAGTTGTCTGCTACATCTCACCTTTACCTGAGAAGTGATCTCTACAGTTCTGAATGCCCAGTTGTCTATTACATCTCACCTTTACGAGAGAGGATCTCTATAGTTCTGAATGCCCAGTTGTCTATTACATCTCACCTTTACGTGAGAATGATCTCTAGTTGTGCCCAGTTGTCTATTACATCACACCTTTACGTGAGAAGTGATCTCTATAGTTCTGAATGCCCAGTTGTCTATTACATCTCTCACCTTTACGTGAGAAGTGATCTCTATGTTTCTGAATGCCAGTTGTCTATTACATCACACCTTTACTTGAGAAGTGATCTCTATAGTTCTGAATGCCAAGTGTCTATTACGTCTCACCTTTACTTGAGAAGTGATCTCTATAGTTCTGAATGCCAAGTTGTCTATTACATCACACCTTTACCTGAGAAATGATCTCTATAGTTCTGAATGCCAGAGTTCTCTGTTACATCTCACCTTTACTTGAGAAGTGATCTCTATAGTTCTGAATGCCAAGTTGTCTATTACATCACACCTTCACTTTGAAAGCAGGATAAGAACTCCTAGACACGATTCCTCTCTAACATGATGTCATGGTGTCCCAGGTCAAAATCGGAAACACTGATCACGGTTGAACAGAAACCCGATTAAGACACAGTCATAATAATAATCAATTCTCAGCAGATGTGCGAATAATGTGCCCATCAGTCCATGCTGCAAAGAAATGGGGAAAAAGAGCAGGAAGGAAAGAAGGAACAAATACACAAACAAAGAAAAAAAAAACAAAAGAAAAAGAAAGAAAGAAAGAAAAAAAGTAAAAACAAAAAGATACAAATCGAAAAAACAATAGAAAAAGAAGAAGCAAAACAAACACCGGCATACAAAACGCACACACTATCATACAAGGCCAGTGATCAAAAATAAATGTTTAAAAATTAGGGGGGGGGGGGAGTAGGAAATAAAGTGGCGGGGACAATGGAAAGCAACAATCAATCGACTGACTTACAGGTGGGTGAGAGAGAGAGAGAGAGAGAGATGAGAGAGAGAGAGAGAGAGAGAGAGAGAGAGAGAGACAGAG
>JADBJO010003012.1:245000-247500 GCA_016801955.1 Conus betulinus | reverse complement strand
CTGTTTCAATTGTCTCATCTGTTCTCTTCCATTTCCGAAGGTCTTTCTGTTTTCCTTTTTTTTTCAATTCTGTTTTCCCCAAAGCCTTTCTTTCTGTCTTTTTTGTTTATTCCTGTTCCATCTTAGCAAAAGCCTTCCTTTCCATTTCTCTCTTAGACTGGCGTATAAGTTCCCAAAGCCTTCCTCTCCATCTTCCTTCTCTATTCTTTACCTTTTTCTCAAAGGTTTCCTTTTCTGTCTTCCCTGTCAAGTCTCCTTCACTCACCCCAGGCATTTCGTTCTATCTTCCTTTTCCATTCTCTTCCCTTGACCCCAAACCCTTTCTTTTCGCCTGCTTTCTCTTCAATGGGTGGAGTTGAATGTGGAATGTTTCTCTTCCATTTTCTCTCATTCCCTGCTTTCTGTCTTCTTTTCTTATTCTTTTGCATTAGCCCCAAAGCCTTTCTTCTTCCTGTCTTTCTGGTCTGTTTTTTTTTTTCCCACTTACCCCAAAGTCTTTCTTTCTGTCTTCCTTACTTTCCACTGTCCCAAAGCCCCGCATTCTGTCTCCGTGGTCCATCCACCTCTGCGGCACAGTTCGTGGCTTACCAGCAATCTTTCCAACGATGTCGTACTGCAATGCTCTGACAATTCGGCAGAAATGCTGTCTACACTCGGGTGGATTCCAATCGTCCATTGCAAGTTGTTATTTGCCACTATGGACTTTTTCCCCCTACAGACTTCTTTTTCTGGCGACGACAAATCAAGAAAAATCACTGGTGCTTTTGAACATCGTCTAGTTCTAACAGTTTGAACGTTTCGCGTTGTAGTTCACCATCTGATGCGAAGTGTGATATTACAGGAAGTTGTCTTCTGTTTGTGATTTGGTGTTCTCTACAGCGTTTTTTCAGAGTGATGTCGCTGAGTTTTCAGTAATTCACCCCACATACAAAAATGACTGTCTACTTGTCACCAGTGCATTGTGTGGGCAAAGTGAGCAAGCGACAGCTCAAAGTTGACACGAAGAACAGAAGGGCAGTATCTTTTTAAACAATGGTCGTCAGTTTGAGGATGGTTTTCTTTCACTCTGCCTTCAGCCCCATTGGGGTTCTGCGGTCAAGTCAGCTGAAGATGAACAGGATGAATTCCAGTGGTCAGACTATCTATCCAGTGATGGTCCAATGGTCAGGCTATCTATCCAGCAATGGTCCACTGGTCAGCCTATCTATCCAGTAATGGTCCAATGGTCAGACTATCTGTCCAGTAATGGTCCAATGGTCAGACTAACTATGCGTCCAGTGATGGTCCACTGGTCAGCCTATCTATCCAGTAATGGTCCAGTGGTCAGACTATCTATCCAGTGATGGTCCAATGGTCAGGCTATCTATCCAGCAATGGTCCACTGGTCAGCCTATCTATCCAGTAATGGTCCAATGGTCAGACTATCTGTCCAGTAATGGTCCAATGGTCAGACTAACTATCCAGTGATGGTCCACTGGTCAGCCTATCTATCCAGTAATGGTCCAGTGGTCAGACTATCTATCCAGTAATGGTCCACTGGTCAGCCTATCCATCCAGTAATGGTTCTGTAGTCAGACTATCCATCCTGCGATCGTTCAATAGTTAGACTATCCATCCAGAGATGGTCCAATAGTTAGACTATCCATCCAGAGATGGTCCAATAGTTAGACTATCCATCCAGTGATGATCCAATAGTTAGACTATCCATCCAGTAATGGTCCAATAGTCAGACTATCCCATGGTCATCCTGCGATCGTTCAATGGTCAGATCTATCCATCCAGTGATGATCCAACAGTTAGACTATCCATCATGCAATCGTTCAATAGTCAAACTATTCATCCAGTGATTGTCCTGTAGTCAGATTATCCATCCAGAGATGGTCCACTAGTCAGACTATTCATCCAGTAATGCAATACATACATACATACATACATACATACGTACATACATACATACATGCATACATACATACGTACAACATACATATATACACAAACATACATACATAAACAGGGATAAAGCCAGATAGATAGACGAGATTACACAGCTAGATTGTTGTTGATAACGAAAAGCCTCGACTAAATCACGCAAGAGAGACAGAGAGAGAGAGGGAGGGAGGAGAGGAGAGAGGAGGGACAGACAGATAGGGACAGACAGACAGACAGAGAGACAGAGAGAGAAGAACAGAAACAGAGACAATCAGACAGACAGACAGAGGACCACCACCAGGTCTGTTCTCGTCACAGGTTGTGGGGGTAACACAATCGACCGAACATTACCACGACCGGAGAGTCCCAGCAAAACACACAACAGGTGGTGGCATTCACGGGCAGTCACAAAGATGAAAGGCCTAACCGATCACACCCCACCTGTGAATCATCCCACCTCGGACCATGCTGGCACTCTCTGGCTCTTTGATCGTCCAGCCCGTCTAATTGACTGCCGTTTCTTTCTGAACTCGTGTAGGCATCTATTTCCTCTTTCTGTCTGTCTGTCTTT
>JADBJO010003012.1:217500-235000 GCA_016801955.1 Conus betulinus | reverse complement strand
AGACATGGAGGGTCATCTGATGTCCCCCATTTTTCTGGTGACAGAGTGGACACGGAGGGTCATCTGATGTCCTCCATTTTTCCTGGTGACAGAGTGGACACACGGAGGGTCATCTAACGTCCCCATTTTTCCTGGTGACAGAGTGGACACGGAGGTCATCTGATGTCCTCCATTTTTCCTGGTGACAGAGTGGACACGGAGGGTCATCTGATGTCCTCCATTTTTTCCTGGTGACAGAGTGGACACGGAGGGTCATCTGATGTCCCCCATTTTTCCTGGTGACAGAGTGGACACGGAGGGTCATCTGATGTCCCCCCATTTTTTCCTGGTTTGAATTCGAGGGCAGGAGATCATGACTAGAGCAGAGGATGGAGCCGATTCTGAGAGGTGCCCTGCGCCCATATGGCATTGCAGCTGAGACTTCTTCAGAATGTGTTATTTCATGTCATCAACTGCCCATGTTGGCCTTGTCAGACTGTCCTGTGCCACATGGCATTGAAGCCGACGCTTCCTCTGACTGTGTTATCTCATGTCGTCCACTGCCCGTGTTGGCCCTGCTAGACTGGATTCTCTTGCCATCTTCTTCTTTCTTCAGCTCCTTTACTTTCATGCTTTCTGTGCTCTCCCTTTTGCCTTGGACCATTACTTCATTTCTGTACGCCCCTGCCTGTTGGGTCTGCGAGTGTCCTGTTATTTCTCTGATCTTTGGATTTTCCTCTGCCATGTACATTGATTCCCAAGTTTTCAATTTTCTGCCTTTTTTTTTGAGTGTGTGTGTGTGTGGGGGGGGGGGGGGGGGTGATTGGACTGATTCCACGATCCTAACTCCGGAGTCTTCGAGCATGGTTCGTTATCTTGCTCTACCCATATTGTGCTCTTCCAGATTTCAGGGGTAGCGTCAGATTTAGTTGGCAGTAATGGGGTGTAACTTCAGACGGGACACCAAGCCATTGATTCTGGCCTCCCTTGATTCCACTGTGATAGGGTAATGTCGCACAGTGACAGAGGCCAGAGCTCCCTTCATTCCACTGTGATAGGGTAATGTCGCATAGTGACAGAGGCCAGAGCTCCCTTCATTCCACTGTGATAGGGTAATGTCGCATAGTGACAGAGGCCAGAGCTCCCTTCATCCACTGTGATAGGGTAATGTCGCATAGTGACAGAGGCCAGAGCTCCCTTCATTCCACTGTGATAGGGTAATGTCGCATAGTGACAGAGGCCAGAGCTCCCCTTCATTCCACTGTGATAGGGTAATGTCGCATAGTGACAGAGGCCAGAGCTCTCCCCTTCATTCCACTGTGATAGGGTAATGTCGCATAGTGACAGAGGCCAGAGCTCCCTTCATTCCACTGTGATAGGGTAATGTCGCACAGTGACAGAGGCCAGAGCTCCCTTCATTCCACTGTGATAGGGTAATGTCGCACAGTGACAGAGGCCAGAGCTCCCTTCATTCCACTGTGATAGGGGAAATGTCGCATAGTGACAGAGGCCAGAGCTCCCCTTCATTCCACTGTGATAGGGGAATGTCGCATAGTGACAGAGGCCAGAGCTCCCTTTCATTCCACTGTGATAGGGGAATGTCGCATAGTGACAGAGGCCAGAGCTCCCTTCATTCCACTGTGATAGGGGAATGTCACACAGTGACAGAGGCCAGAGCTCCCTTCATTCCACTGTGATAGGGGAATGTCGCACAGTGACAGAGGCCAGAGCTCCCTTCATTCCACTGTGATAGGGGAATGTCGCATAGTGACAGAGGCCAGAGCCCCCTTCATTCCACTGTGATAGGGGAATGTCGCATAGTGACAGAGGCCAGAGCTCCCCTTCATTCCACTGTGATAGGGGAATGTCGCACGGTGACAGAGGCCAGAGCTCCCTTCATTCCACTGTGATAGGGGAATGTCGCACGGTGACAGAGGCCAGAGCTCCCTTCATTCCACTGTGATAGGGGAATGTCGCACGGTGACAGAGGCCAGAGCTCCCTTCATTCCACTGTGATAGGGGAATGTCGCACGGTGACAGAGGCCAGAGCTCCCTTCATTCCACTGTGATAGGGGAATGTCGCACGGTGACAGAGGCCAGAGCTCCCTTCATTCCACTGTGATAGGGGAATGTGGCACGGTGACAGAGGCCAGAGCTCCCTTCATTCCACTGTGATAGGGGAATGTGGCACGGTGACAGAGGCCAGAGCTCCCTTCATTCCACTGTGATAGGGGAATGTGGCACGGTGACAGAGGCCAGAGCTCCCTTCCTTCCACTGTGATAGGGGAATGTGGCACGGTGACAGAGGCCAGAGCTCCCTTCTTCCTTCCACTGTGATAGGGGAATGTCGCACGGTGACAGAGGCCAGAGCTCCCTTCCTTCCACTGTGATAGGGGAAATGTCGCACGGTGACAGAGGCCAGAGCTCCCCCTTCCTTCCACTGTGATAGGGGAATGTCGCACGGTGACAGAGGCCAGAGCTCCCTTCCTTCCACTGTGATAGGGGAATGTCGCACGGTGACAGAGGCCAGAGCTCCCTTCCTTCCACTGTGATAGGGGAATGTCGCACGGTGACAGAGGCCAGAGCTCCCTTCCTTCCACTGTGATAGGGGAATGTCGCACGGTGACAGAGGCCAGAGCTCCCTTCATTCACTGTGATAGGGGAATGTCGCACGGTGACAGAGGCCAGAGCTCCCTTCATTCCACTGTGATAGGGGAATGTCGCACGGTGACAGAGGCCAGAGCTCCCTTCATTCCACTGTGATAGGGGAATGTCGCACGGTGACAGAGGCCAGAGCTCCCCTTCATTCCACTGTGATAGGGGAATGTCGCACGGTGACAGAGGCCAGAGCTCCCTTCATTCCACTGTGATAGGGGAATGTGGCACAGTGACAGAGGCCAGAGCTCCCTTCATTCCACTGTGATAGGGGAATGTGGCACAGTGACAGAGGCCAGAGCTCCTTCATTCCACTGTGATAGGGTAATGTGGCATAGTGACAGAGGCCAGAGGAACAGGGACAACAGTGTTGCAATGACTGCAAGGTTTGCTGCCAGTGTCATGTGTGTCATACATACCCACACCCCGCCACCCTCATTTCACCTCCCTTCCACCGCTACTCCCTTCCAGACCTTCCATGTCACCCCCACTCTCCTGGCAGGGTTCTTCCGTCCACCATGCCACTGACATGAGTTGGGCGTAGACAGTCTACTTGCATGGAATTTCACCAAAAACCCTTACTCGATCTCTCCCCCGATATGGGACTGGTTGCTGTTATAGACTATAAAACACTGTGAACTATCTCATTCAGCCCATCTATAGATCCCTAGGTATGGAAGAAAAAGGATCCACACTGCGCGAAGTCAGCCATGAAGTAAGTCATGTAGACTACAAATGGATGAAACAGTCAGCCGTGAATAGCACTAACCAATCCCTTCCAGAACGCTGTTGTGTCCACAAAGAACTCACAAGGGTATTCATGCTTATACTTCTCACTTTTTACGGCTGTCTCTACCGAAAGCTGGCCCCCCCCCCCCCCCCCCCCCCCCCCCCCCCCCGTGCGATTACCTTTCGATTTCTATTAGGAAAGTGGGACCAGGGGTTGCAAGGGCAGGTGGGAGAGAGTAAGGGCGAAAGTGCTTCCTTTGGACTTTTTTTAATGCTTCCTTTGGACTTTTTTTAATGCTTCCTTTGGACTTTTTTTTTTAATGCTTCCTTTGGACCTTTTTTAGTGCTTCCTTTGGACTTTTTTTAGTTCCTTGGACTTTTTTTTTAGTGCTTCCTTTGGACTTTTTTTAGTGCTTCCTTTGGACTTTTTTTTTCCTTTGGACTTTTTTAATGCTTCCTTTGGACTTTTTTTAATGCTTTTTTGGACTTTTTTTAATGCTTCCTTTGGACTTTTTTTTAAAGCTTCCTTTGGACTTTTTTTAAAGATTCCTTGGACTTTTTTTTAGTGCTTCCTTTGGACTTTTTTTAGTGCTTCCTTTGGACTTTTTTAGTGCTTCCTTTGGACTTTTTTAATGCTTCCTTTGGACTTTTTAGTGCTTCCTTTGGACTTTTTTAATGCTTCCTTTGGACTTTTTTTTGCTTCCTTTGGACTTTTTAGTGCTTCCTTT
Organism: Conus betulinus; assembly: GCA_016801955.1. Lineage (NCBI taxonomy): Eukaryota > Metazoa > Mollusca > Gastropoda > Neogastropoda > Conidae > Conus > Conus betulinus. The sequence goes on along the minus strand of JADBJO010003012.1, from coordinate 230,909 downwards.
GGACTTTTTTTAATGCTTCCTTTGGACTTTTTTTTTAGTGCTTCCTTTGACTTTTTTTTTTTGCTTCCTTTGGACTTTTTTTAATGCTTCCTTTGGACTTTTTTTTTAATGCTTCCTTTGGACTTTTTTTTAAAGTTCTTTTGGACTTTTTTAGTGCTTCCTTTGGACTTTTTTTAATGCTTCCTTTGGACTTTTTTTTAATGCTTCCTTTGGACTTTTTTTTAGTGCTTCCTTTGGACTTTTTTAATGCTTCCTTTGGACTTTTTTTAATGCTTCCTTTGGACTTTTTTTAATGCTTCCTTTGGACTTTTTTTAGTGCTTTCTTTGGACTTTTTTTGCGTACAATTTCTTTTTATCCACACCAAAGGTAAAACACTATGGAACTATGTTTTCTTCTTTAGCAACCTGTGTGTCTGCTTTTCTGTCCACAAAGTGTTCAGAAAACAAGTGGTGATGGATCTTGATCAGACTTCACAGTTGTTGTTGTTGTTGTTGTTGTTTTTACTGCTGTTGTTGTTTTTTCCGGTCACCTTTTGCAGTTAAATCAAACCGAAACCACAAATGAACGCAAAAAAAAAAAAGAGATCCTCTCGCCAGCAGCCCTTGAGGGAGTATGGTTTTGTATATTTTTCATGTGCTTTAGTTGTGACTGCTGGCTAAAACACAGTCTTGGAAAGTTCACTTGTCTGTGTGGTGTTGGGTGCAGGTCACGCATGACTTTGCGCTCTGTTTTATGCATTTCTTTCCATTCTGACTCGTTCTCAGTAACGCTACAGTTTGCTTCCGTCTACAAGTAATTCATTTTGGTTTGAGGTTTTTTCGACATGAAACTCTTTTTAAAGATTGCTGCAGAAAAATGAAAGACGACCAAAAGGTGTGCAAACAAAATGAAAGACTGGACAAAAGGTGCGCAAACAAATACAACCAGCGTTCTGCACATGAGGCAGCTTCCAGCTGTGGTAAAGTGCGCAAGATTTGCGTCCCTTCTTTGGGTGGGTTCCCCCCTTCCCCAAATTCCCTCTCCCCCAGCCTCTTCCTCCCCTTCCTCCTCCTTGAGTTTTATGGAATGGTTTGTTTCGAACAGAAAGCAGAGTAACTGCTAGCTGTAGAGCTAAGGTGGTTCAAATTTCATTTCTAATCATAACTGACATTATCGTCAAACCCTCTCTCCCTCTCTCTCTCTCTCTCTCTCTCTCTCTCTCTCTCTCTCTGTTCCTTATCCCTTCGCTGCCCGCTCACTTCTTTTAACCACCCCCCCCCCCCCCACCACCACCACACCACCACCACCTTCCCACTATCTTCGTACCTGGCTTCTCTCCCCTCCATAGGCCCAGGCCAGACACAGGTTTAATGAACTGTTAATCGATGAATAACATGATCTGATTTATTCAAGTATAGAGAGCACGCACCCACCCCCCCCCCCCACAAAATGCAGCCGTGTTCAAAGCTGTTGGCACATGAATTATTTTTTGTGCTCACCGCGTCAGAACATGGTGACACTTCCACGCTAAAGGGAAAGGCTTTGTGGGACATTTCCATTGGAATTTTCGCACAGCGCTTCGCCCTAGTCCTTTCTTTCGCTGTGATTTCCAACCGCCGAACCCCCCCCCCCCCCCCCCACCCCCCCTTCACACACACACACTCACACTCCCCTCACCCATCCAACACACCGCCACAACCACCACAGCACGCACCTCCATCCCCCACCCTCTCGCCTCCTTTCATCATCCCTGACTGCCCCCACCTTTCCCTCAATACAAACGTGCACCCATCCCCCTCGCCCCGAAGCGGGCATTCAATCTGATCAAAGCAGCGCCTAGATCTATACAACAAACACAGTAATAGGAGGCGTTTCACTGGAATGGTGGTAGTAGTAGTAGTAGTAGTAGTAGTAGTGTTTTCAGTCTCAGTGCGTCCATTATCTCTGTACCATATCCCACTCCAGTTCTCTCTCTCTCTCTCTCTCTCTCTCTCTCTCTCTCTCTAACGTAATGACAACTGCACGCACTTACTCTTTTTTTTTTTCCTCACGCGCCACCTCCCCCCCCCCCCCCCCCCCCCCCCCCCCCCCCCCCCACACGCACACACACGCCCGCATGCACGCACGCACGCACCTGCCCATGCACATGCGCGCAGCGAATTTAGAAAAAGAACAAAAAAGCTCATGAGGAATGATCGATCGAAGTGGAAAGGGGTTGCTCAGTGCACGAATCGAAGCATTCTTCAGACTGAAAAGACCCGGCCCTCATAATTGTAGCTTAGCTGCACGTTCTATGGTCCCAGGAGAGCAGGGCGAGGGAGGAAGGCGGTGGGGGAGGGCCAAGGGTGGAAGGGTGGGGAATTAGAGAAGGGGGGGGGGGGGTGGTAATCAAGCAAACACAATCCTCTCTGGTCCCAATGGTTCCATCAATATGCAATTTCACCTGGCTCCGTGTCGCAGCGGTCAGCATCAAGGAATGGAACAGAGGAGTAGCGAGTTCGAGCCGTGATTAGAGCGGGGTGGGGGTGGGGGGGGTGGGGGGTTCTGCTCCGCTCTTCCTCTCATAATACGCGTCTTCTGTGATTGCCTACACTGGAAATAAAAAAACGGCGACAGATCTCACCCTTGGCATACCCCAAGTGAACAAACTACCTCTGTTTCTCACTCTCTCTCTCAATGAATTCAATGCAGGCTCAACAACACATCTCTAGCTGTTTCTCAGACTCTCGAATTATCTCACTAAATTCAAGACTGGTTTTAAAAACAGGACTGTACGTGTAGGTATAGACAGGTAGAGTTAAGATAGTGGTGTGCATGCCATTGCATCATACTATGTATGAACTAATCCATAGTTGCATGGAGTAACTCGTAATGTTAATCTGTGAAACGCCATCAGTTGGTGTTGAGAATGTACGCTCAACAAATGTTCGATAATTGTTTAGGCTCAGTTGACAGATTGGAAGGACGTATTCAAGGGAACTCCACGTCACCGATTTCTTTTTCTCTGGGAGTGCTCCATACATTTCCACGACCAATGTTGCAGCTATCAGTCACTTCTCGGGCTTCACTGACGTTAGAGCACTGTTAAAGAACGGCTGGCTGTGTACAGAGCACTGTTAAGAACGGCTGGCTGTGTACAGAGTAGCTCTGGTGCCAAAAATGTGTGGAAAGGCAGGAAAATGTGTGGAAAGGCAGGAAAATGTATGGAAAGGCAAGAAAATGTATGGAAATGCAGGAATAGGCATGGAAAAAGGCAAATGTATGGAAAGGCAGGGAAATGTATGGAAAAACCATAAAATGTTGGGAAAGCAGGAAGATGTATGGAAAGCCATAAAATGTGTGGAAAGGCAGGAAAATGTATGGAAAGCCATAAAATGTATGGAAAAGCAGCAGGAAAATGTATGGAAAGCCATAAAATGTATGGAAAGGCAGAAGATGTATGGAAAGGTAGGAAAAGGCAAGGAAAGATGGGGAAGGGTCAAGAAAAGTAGGGAAAGGTATTTCAAGGAAGGAAAGGGTGCGGTATAAAAAAAAAAAAAAAGTAGGACACACACAAAAAAAAACAGAAAAAAAGATACCGAAAGGTAGGAAAAGGGGAAAAAGAAAAAAAGATACCGAAAGGTAGGAAAAGATAGAAAAAGATACCGAAAGGTAGGAAAAGGTAGAAAAGATAGAAAAAGATACCGAAAGGTAGGAAAAGGTAGGAAAGATAGAAAAAGATAAAAGGTATGGAAAGGTATGGAGAGATAAAAAAGCATCATGGCAGGTAGGTAAAGATTCGGAAAGACAGAAAGGGTACGTGCAGGTAGCAAAAGATATAGAAAGACTGGAAAAGGTACAGAAAGGTAGAAATCAAATAGGTATGGCGAGACAGGAAAAGGTATGGAAAAGTACAAAAAAAATGGAGGAGTGGTGAAAAAGGCATGCAAAGAAAGGAAAAGGTGCGAAAAGGTGGAAAAAGGTATGGGAAGGAACGCAAAGAAATGGAAAGGAAGGGACAAGTATGGAAAGTAAGGTGCAGGTATAGAAAGACAGGAAAAGGTAGAAAAAAGGTTGGAAAGATAGGCAAAAGTATAGACAAGTAGGAGGAGATAGGGAAAGGCAGAAAAATGTATACAAAGGTAAGAAACGGTGTAGACAGGTAGGAAAAACTACGGTCAGAAAAGAAAAGGTATGGAAAGGTGCCGGAAAGGCAGAAGAAAAGTAAAAGTCTGAAAAGTTGAGAACAGATATGGAGAGGTAGGTAAAGGTACAGAGGAGTCGGCAAAGATATGGACAGATAGGGAAAAATATGGAAAGGAGGCAAAGGTATGGATGGACAGATTGGGAAAAAAAAAAGGTATGGAATGATGGGAAAGATATACGAAAAACGTATTGCAAGATAGAAAAAGGTATGGAAAGGAGGAAAGGAATTAAATTTGGAAAACTAGGAGGAATTAGATAAAAAAAGGTAGGAAAAGGTATGGAAAGATACGAAAAGGTATGGAAAGATAGAAAAAAAACGTGGAAGAGTATGAAAAAAACAAGAGAAAAGACATGAGTAGATTTACGAAAGTGGAAAAAGGTATGGAAGATGCTTTGGAAAGCTAGAAAAAGGTAGGATGAGGTTCGGAAAGGTAGGCAGAGATATAAAAAAAAGGCAGGAAAGAGTATGGAAAGGAGTATAGAAGGAATGAAACAGTATGGAGAGGAAGGAAGAAATAGCAAAGGTAGGGAAAAGCAGATGACAGGGAAGATGGGGACATGCACAGATGTAGGATAATCAGGGAAAGGTGGGAAAGAGGGAAAAAAAGGGGGAGGGGGGTAGGGAAAAAGTTAGAGAAAAAAGTTAAAGGACAGAAGTATAAGACAAAGGGGCCGGGGAGGCGGGGGGGGGGGGGGAGGGGTTGCAAGACAAATGGTCTGGCCCGCTGGATGTTTTAACAAAATAAAACGGTTCTTTTGCATCAATATTCCACTGCCGTTTAGGGTGAAGGGACGCAACATTACGACTGAACGAAACAAATACCAAACAAACCATCTCACCGTACACAGTGTTGTGCTCCAGTCCAGCAGTTGGGGAGGTAGTTAGTACAAGAGTCTGAGTGCCAGGCATGTTGCCGATGGCATTTTTGACACTCTTTGAAACGAGACACCGATCACACAAAGGACCTAATTATAGCGGACAACACCGCCCCTGAGAAGAGGGCACATGCATGAACAGATGAAAGCTCCCATCCCGTAGGAAGCAATTGTTTCAGCTAAGCCTATACACACGTTTCGGGGCTATAGCTCCTTTTCTATAGAGCAAATGGCCGATTTGTGTCGGGGCGCACTGTGACCAACAAATACAGCCATCAAGAGAAAGGATGGTTGGAACGGCTAGCTTTCAACAAATTTCAGTTTGATGTTCCCTTCAGGCTGTCCATAATTAGCAACAAGCCACCGAACGAAAGCAACATTAGATTTCAAATTATTCGGTAGTTTTGAAACTGCAAAGAGAATAAGTAAACAATTTCTGCCCAATTGCGATCCAAAAAACAAGGAAAGAAAAAGAGAAAAGAAAAGAAAAGAAAGAAAGAGAGAAGGGGCACAGGATGAGAGATCACTCTTGATGTATAATTGAACTCAAGGAATCGGCCCGTTTCACTCAGTTTCCCACGCAAGGGTGCCGAGGCAAAGATTTGATTTGATAACCCACGCTTGTATTTATCAAACAGAGATACGATTCTCCAATCTTGATCAATTAATGAACTAAGCAACTTAATTGTTCAGAAAAACATGTAAGTTTTATAATCTTACAGTTTTTTTTAACTCAACAAAGTGAGAGGAAATTTGGTATTCGTGTGCGCGCGCGCGCACACACACACACACACACACACACACACACACACACACACACACACATACACATTGATATACTGATACACATTGATATACTGATACAGATAGATAGATAGATAGATAGATAGATAGATAGATAGATAGATAGATAGATAGATAGACAGATAGACAGATTTATTACCCGCTCTTCGACGCTATCCCAACCAGATTTTCTTTTCTGTTAATTAATTTCTAGTGGTCCTAAAACAAGAGTCCAGACTCAGCGTCACTTTCGAGTCCCTCGGAGGCTGGCCTTTCGGAACAGGTTAGTGGTGCCGCAGAGCTATGACCAAATCGATGGCCTCTGGCATGGCTGGAGAGCTGTCGCCCCTCACAACAAAGGGCCCGCCACATCACAGTGTTTAGGAGCGGGACAAAAGAGAGGGAATGGACACATCAATAACTCTGCAACGCTGCCTCGCCTCTCAAAGGCCGTGAATCTCCTATGACATCGAAACATAATAGTCAGCTTAATGTTCTGTCGTTCTGGGTGTCGTTAAAGTGCCAGGTTCCTCTCTCTCTCTCTCTCTCTCTCTCTCTCTCTCTCTGCTGTCTGTCTGTCTGTCTGTCTGTCTGTCTGTCTCTCTCTCTCTCTCTCTCTCTCTCTCTCTCTCTCTCTCTCCAGTCTTTAGGAATGGTAATGCCCTTGGTCCCCATCCCCATCCATGGCTGTTGAAGTTGATCCTGCATGTCACTAGCTAGCTGAACGAACTAACGAACATAATCCTCATTTTCTGTCTATTCATGGCTGTTGAAGTTGACATGTCATGTCACTAGCTAGCTGAATATTAACGGACATAATCATCATTTTCAGCCTATTCATGGCTGTTGAAGTTGACCCTGTATGTCACTAGCTAGCTGAATGCTAACGAACATAATCCTCATTTTCAATCTATCCATGGCTGTTGATGTTGATCCTGCATGTCGCTAGCTAGCTGAATACTCATGGACATAATCCTCATTTTCAGTCTCACTGATGATCGTTCAAAATACCAATCAGAAAAGACAGAAAGAAAGAAAAGACTCTCATGGCCCTTCCTTTCCTGCTCTCACAGTGACCTCCCTTTCCACTTCCAATTCAATGTCCATGCCTAGATAGATACTGTTATACTGCTAAAATGCGCTCCTCAGTACAAGGTAATAGCAGTAATCTAGCTTGTAAGAGTTCGTTGTAGATCCTGTGGTAGATGTTCAGCTCGCAGACGACAAAATACACCAGGCGGTACTGAAACGAAGAGGATCCTTTCATTTACAAACGTTGAAGAAATATATAGAACAAAAAACAAACCACCACTGACCTTCAGGTTCAGTAAGTCGTACAGGAAATCAATCGCACATGCAGCAGCGGATATTCTACTAATGGCAGCTTCTCGTCGACTAGACTCAAACTCAATGAAGACTCGAACACTTCTAGACTAGAACTCCTCAACAAAAGACTCTCATTTCTCTCTCTCTCTCTCTCTCTCTCTCTCTCTCTCTCTCTCTCTCTCTCTCTCTCGTCTGTGTATCTCTCTCTTGCACAGCTCTCGTTCTCTTGTATGATATCAAAAGAATATTCTCGAACCTACTCGATTATTCTTTTCTAGAATATTTTGCATATCAGTAAGCTTAAACCAATCAAATTGTGACGAGCGTATGCGAATGTAATTCGGTCAGCTTCTACACAACATTCTCGAACTTTCGGCAATGCACTAGCAACTTACGGAAACCTGGAGAGCATTCTCACATAATCTTGAAATTCCAATCGCATTATCAATCGATCCAAAAACAATACTGAACAATCAGGCATACATTCACTTTCCAAACGTTTTAAACAAATCAATAATAGCACTAATCTCACGGAAAATATAAAGATCTAAAAGCGATAAATAAAAGGTTTGCAACGAGTCATTATTGCTATGACGTCTTTCACAAAAGTTTTCCCTCTCTCTTGTCTCCCTTTTAAACTGTAACAGACACAGTGGAGTGTGCACCTATGTGCGTGAGTGGGAGGAGGGCAGTTGTGTGTGTGTGTGTGTGTGTGTGTGTGTGTGTGTGTGTGTGTGTGTGTGTGTGTGTGTCTCGTGTCTGTCTGTCTGTGTCTGTGTGTGTGTGTGTGTGTGTGTGTGTGTGTGTGTGTGTGTGTGTGTGTGTGTGTGTGTGTGATGACGATCTAACGTTGATAGCCATTTCAATGCTTTTATTCTGTTCTCCTTTTCTCCTTGCTACACTACTATTTTCATATAGCCCCTCTAATGTTCTTCTTTTGCCCTTATTTCCTTTATCATTATTATCCCTACTGTGTAAAGCTCTTTGAAATGTCTGCCTTCTGTCTTTACTTTCTTCAAAAGTAAAGTCTTATTCTAAGACACCCTTTAAATCCTTTCCTAATTCTCATCATTACTGTATTATTGGTTCACAAAGCCTGCTGAATGGCTTTATTCTGCCTGTTTATTTTCTTAGATGTTACAAGCTTTTGAACCTGGCTTTCCCTGGTCCATACTCTCCCTCTTTGCACATCTCTCTCCTCCCTCTGTCTCTTGTCCTGTCAACACTGCAGTCACTTCCAAAAGGAAACACACAACACACACTTACGGTTCATACACTACACACACACACACACACACACACACACACACACACACACACACACACACATATATATATATATATATATATATATATATATATATATATATATATATATATATATATATATGCACGCACATACGCACACACATTCGCACGCACATACAGTCCCCCTTCATCTCCCCAATTCCCTTCCGCTCACCACATCCTTCGCCTACGCTCCTCTTCTTTTACCTGGCTGTATCATAGTTGATATCGCAATCCAACCCCCAAAGGAAACACGTGACAAACGCACGCACATACAGAGAGAGAGAGAGAGAGAGGGAGAGAGAGAGAGAGAGAGAGAGAGAGAGAGAGAGAGACTGAGAGACAGGGGGAGAGACAGACTAGACAGGACAGTACAGAAACAGATTAAACAGATGACAGAGAGATAGACTGTGCAGAGACAGACTAGTTGACTCTATGGAACTGTACACAGATGGCTTGCGATAAAAACCCCCTCCACGCCTCGACTATTTGTCAAAATCACAGATAAGCCCCCTCTACGACATGTGCTGTGTGCCCCCTGGCTTCACTGTGCCACCCTTAGATAAACCCCCTCCACGACATGTGCTGTGTGCCCCCTGGTTTCACAGTGCCACCCTTAGATAACCCCCTCCACGACATGTGCTGTGTGCTGTGTGCCCCCTGGCTTCACTGTGCCACCCTTAGATAAACCCCTCACGACATGTGCTGTGTGCCCCCTCCATGACATGTGCTGTGTGCTGTGTGCCCCCTCCACGACATGTGCTGTGTGCCCCCTGGCTTCACTGTGCCGCAATTAGATAACCCCCCTCCACGACATGTGCTGTGTGATGTGTGCCCTCTCCACATGTGCTGTGTGCTGTGTGTCCCCTGGCTTCACTGTGACACCCTTAGATAAACCCCCTCCAAGACATGTGCTGTGTGCTGTGTGCCCCCTGGCTTCACTGTGACACCCTTAGATAACCCCCCTCCAAGACATGTGCTGTGTGCTGTGTGCCCCCTCCATGACATGTGCTGTGTGATGTGCTGTGTGCCCCTGGCTTCACTGTGCCACAATTAGATAACCCCCTCCAAGACATGTGCTGTGTGCTGTGTGCCCCCTGGCTTCACTGTGACACCCTTAGATAACCCCCTCCAAGACATGTGCTGTGTGCTGTGTGCCCCCCTCCATGACATGTGCTGTGTGATGTGTGCCCCCCACACGGCTTCACTGTGCCACAATTAGATAACCCCCCCCCTCCAAGACATGTGCTGTGTGATGTGTGCCCCCTCTCCACATGTGCTGTGTGCTGTGTGTCCCCCTGGCTTCACTGGCTCCACAGTGCCCCCCCACGACATGTCTCTGAGGAAAAAAGATGACAAATCAAGGCCTAGATTTCTTCCCAAGGGTAGGTATATCCCCCACCATTGACCTGGGTTATAGCCCCTTCACTGCACCGGCCTTCTCCCTCAACCTGCGTCACCCCCTCCCACTCCCCATCACTCTCCTACCCCTGTTCCTGACCTTTACCCTCTCCCCTTCCTTCATTTTCTGTCTTGTAAACAAAGCACTAATCACCCAAAGGACTTTCCCAACACCTTAAACAAAGCGGTAATCAGCCAAAGGACTTTCCAACACCTTAAACAAGCAGTAATCAGCCAAAGGACTGTGTGCCGGTTCCAACACCTTAAACAAAGCACTCATCACCCAAAGGACTTTCCAACACCTTAAACAAAGCACTCATCACCCAAAGGACTTTCCAACACCTTAAACAAAGCACTCATCACCCAAAGGACTTTCCAACACCTTAAACAAAGCACTCATTACCCAAAGGACTTTCCAACACCTTAAACAAAGCACTCATTACCCAAAGGACTTTCCAACACCTTAAACAAAGCACTCATCACCCAAAGGACTTTCCAACACCTTAAACAAAGCACTCATCACCCAAAGGACTTTCCAACACTTTAAACAAAGCACTCATCACCCAAAGGACTTTCCAACACCTGCTATGTGTGTGTGCACCGGAAATGTGTAATGCTTGTTGGCGTCTCGCAAGCCATGGCGTCAACCTTGGCCTGGACTGTTTGATGAATGACTACTTTTTTTTTCTTTTACTGAATAATGCATGTAGGTCTGACAGACAACGAAACTATTTGACTGAAAGTTGTTGAATTATGCTGCTCGGACGAAAGTGCTAAATAGATTTTGGCTGATCAGTACAAGCTAATTACTCTAAACTGGAGCCTTTTTACGCTTGGAAAATTCAAGACTGACCTAAACTAGGTTGCAAAAATCAGGTCTGTTTCATTTATGGCGAGTGCGTGTGACAGTCTGGAAGTGAAGTTGGCTGGGGAAAAAAACCTCTATATTAACAGGTGGCATTTATGCATCGTAAATAAAGTTTTTATCCTCCATGCTCTTAATAGGATCAAAGGGTTACTCAAACAAAAAGCGTGTGCGTGCACCTGCTTCATGTATCTGTGCTCGTGTGTGTGCGTGCTTGTGTGTGCATGTGCGCATGTGCGTGAGTGTGTGTGTATGTGTGTGTGTGTATTTGTGTGTGTGTGCACTCACATGCATGCGCCTGCATGTTTGTGAGTGTGTTTGCGCGAGTGTGTGTGTGTGTGTGTGTGTGTGTGTGCGCGCGCGCGTGCGCGTGTGTGTGTGTGTGTGTGTGTGTGTGTGTGTGTGTGTGTGTGTGTGTGTGTGTGTGTGTGTGTGTATGTGTGTGTGTGTGTCTTTGTGTGCCTGTATGTGTGTGCGTGTCTTTGTGTGCATGTATGTGTGTGCATGTCTTTGTGTGTGTGTGAGTGCGTGTGCGTGTGTATGTGTGTGTGTGCGAGTGTGTGTGTGTATCTGTGTGTGTGTGTGTGTGTGTGTGTGTGTGTGTGTGTGTGTGTGTGTGTGTGTGAAAGACAGAGAGAGAGAGAGAGAGAGAGAGAGAGCGTGTGTGTGTGTGTGTGTGTGTGTGTGTGTGTGTGTGTGTGTCTGTGTTGTGTGTGTGTGAAAGAGAGAGAGAGAGAGAGAGAGAGAGAGTGTGTGTGTGTGTGTGTGTGTGTGTGTGTGTGTGTGTGTGATGAGTATAGGCCACTAAACCAAACTGGAAAAAGCTTACCTCGCACAGGGAACAAAGACAAAGACTTTTTCCGGAAACGTACACCTGAAAAGCCACCGTGAAGTCGCCTAGTGTCAGTGACCCATGGCCACGTGTCTACCACTGTGCTCACTCGTCCATCATCCCTGACAGACAGACAACACACGCGCCCTTCCTCCTCACCCTCTGCTGACGCCAAGATAGCAGGAAGGGGAGAGGGGTGACCGCAGAGGGGAGAGAAGGGGGAATCGGTGTGTGTGTGTGGGGGGGGGGGGGGGGGGGTGGATAGAGAGCCGAGTGAGGTGTACGGGGAAGTAATGGGAAACGGAAAGGGGAGAGAAAGTGGTGTGGAGAGAGAGGTCAGGTCAGTTAAGCTTAACTGTCGGTGAAATATCAGTTAGAAAGTGCCTGGATCACTGACCTCCCCAGGCAGAAAATGCTTGGTTTACTGACCTCCCCAGTATGGGTAACAATAAAAAAAAATCTCTTATAACACACACACACACACACACACACACACACACACACAATACAACACACACACACACACACGCAAACGCGCGCATGCGAGTGCGCGCGCGCGCGCACACACACACACACACACACACACACACACACACACACACACACACACACACACACACACGTGACAGAGACTGAGACATAACAGATATACAGAGACAAAGAGAAAGAGTACATGTGCATTAGAGAGAGAGAGAGAGAGAGAGAGAGAGAGAGAGAGAGAGAGAGAGAGAGAGGGAGGGAGGGAGGGAGGAGAGAGAGGGAGGTGAAGTAATCAGTGTTTGATCACTGTCCAAACTACAAAATGGAAAACACAAAATTCGATTTTGCTGCTGTATCTTCTCCTCCTTCCCTCCTCCTACCCCATTCCATCTCTTTTCCCTCTCCCTCTCGCTCTCTCTCGTCTGTCTGTCTGTCTGTCTCTCTCTCTCTCTCTCTCTCTCTCTCTCTCTCTCTCTCTCTCTCTCTCTCTCAATCGTGCTCTGTATTTCCTTCAGTCTAACTGCATTCCATAATGTTCCTAATCAACATTCTTCTCCTCATCATACTCCGTTGCCTCTTCTCATTTTCCAAAGTCAAGCACCGAACAAAAGTGTCAAGACATTTTGTAAGTTGTCACAGTCATAGCCTCACTTTGAAAAACGTATGGGGAAGCAATCCATTGGTTACGTCCTGCCTGCCGTAAATACACGTCTATTGCTGATTGGTCGCTAAGCACATTCATAATGAACTGCGTCCAAAAAGTTCTTTACACTCCAGCAGGTGTTAAAAAAAAAAAAAAAGCGCCACAGGGCTAAAGAAATGCACGCACATGCGTGTGTCTGTGGACTTTACATGCTTTCACAGATCTCTGTATTCCAACCACTTCAAATGGCTGATCATTCTCAGTACCAAAGCAAACGGACATGTGGTGAAGGACAATAAACAGGCACCTGCAGAATAACGTACAAGGACTGATGTCCATTAGAGTTCCAAGTCGATTATTGAACCTGTTAAGTGCCACTGTGGTGTCAACCACGGTGAACGACATTCAGGACGGTTACTGACCCTGCCAAGCTGAAGGCCAAGTGACATTTCAGACATTTTTCACGGCAGAGTGGGCTTGACAGAATATAAGTAAAAGGAACAAGTTCACCCGTTTCGCATGAGACTGAACTGATCATAAGGAAAAAAGGAACATTTTGGGTCTATTTTCTATGCATTGGTCTTATAACAGGTGTAAAGGGAAACGAACAATTCCATCCATGTTAATGAATATAACAATGATCTTAACGATCTATATATGGTAACAGACAGCGCTGTTAAAGCATACCAGAATGACCTTAGTTGATACAAGAATGAAAGGCAGTTTAAAAGTTTGTCCGAATGGACTGAGT
>JADBJO010003012.1:195000-212500 GCA_016801955.1 Conus betulinus | reverse complement strand
TCACCCCCAGCTCCATGGGCTTCACCCTGGCTGCTTTTTCACCCCCAGCTCTCCCTGGGTAAAAAAGGTGATTACCCTGGCTGGTATTTCACCCCCAGCTCCCTGGGCTTCACCCTGGCTGCTATTTCACCCCCCCATAATAATCCATGGGCTTCACCCTGGCTGCTATTTCACCCCCCAGCTCCATGGGCTTCACCCTGGCTGCTATTTCACCCCCCTTTTCCCTGGCTTCACCCTGGCTGCTATTTTACCCCCCAGCTCCCTGGGCTTCACCCTGGCTGGTATTTCACCCCCTGCTCCCTGGGCTTCACCCTGGCTGCTATTTCACCCCCAGTTCCCTGGCTTTCACCCTGGCTGCTATTTCACCCCCCTGGTCCCTAGCTTTACTCTGGCTGCTATTTCACCCCCAGCTCCCCTGGGCTTCACCCTGGCTGCTATTTCACCCCCCTGATCCCTGGGCTTCACCCTGGCTGCTATTTCACCCCCTGATCCCTGGGCTTCACCCTGGCTGCTATTTCACCCCCCAGCTCCCTGGGCTTCACCCTGACTGGTATTTCACCCCCTGCTCCATGGGCTTCACCCTGGCTGCTATTTCACCCCCAGCTCCCTGGGCTTCACCCTGGCTGCTATTTCACCCCCAGCTCCCTGAGCTTAACCCTGGCTGGTATTTTCAATCCCAGCTCCCTGGGCTTTACCTTGGCTGCTATTTCACCCCCCAGCTCCCTGGGCTTAAGCCTGGCTGCTATTTCACCCCCCAGATCTCTGGGCTTTACCTTGGCGGCTTTTCATTTCACCCCCCAGATCGCTGGGCTTTTACCCTGGCCGCTATTTCATCCCCCAGATCCCTGGCCTTTACCCTGGCCGTTATTTCACCCCCCAGATTCCTGGGCTTTACCTTGGCTGCTATTTCACCCCCCAGATCCCTGGGCTTTACCCTGGCCGCTACTTTCACCCCCCCCAGATCGCTGGCTTTAGAACCTTGGCTGCTATTTCACCCCCCAGATCCATGGCTTTTACCTGGCTGCTTTTCACCCCCCAGATCCCTGGGCTTTACCTTGGCTGCTATTTCACCCCCAGATCGTTGGGCTTTACCTTGGCTGCTATTTCACCACCCAGATCTCTGGGCTTTACCCTTACTGCTATTTCACCCCCAGATCCCTGGGCTTTACCCTGGCCTCTATTTCACCCCCCAGATCCCTTGGCTTTACCTTGGCTGCTATTTCACCCCCCAGATCTCTGGGTTTTACCCTGACTGCTATTTCTTCCCCAAGATCCCCTGGGCTTTACCCTGACCGCTATCCCCCCCCCCCCCCCCCCCCCCCCTTGGGCTTTACCCTGACTGCTATTTCACCCCTTAGATCCCTGGGCTTTACCCTGGCCTCTATTTCACCCCCCAGATCCCTTGGCTTTACCTTAGCTGCTATTTCACCCCCCAGATCTCTGGGCTTTACCCTGACTGCTATTTCTTTCCTCCCCAAGATCCCTGGGCTTTACCCTGGCCGCTACTTCACCCCCCAGATCGCTGGGCTTTACCTTGGCTGCTATTTCACCCCCCAGATCGCTGGGCTTTACCTTGGCTGCTATTTCACCCCCCAGATCCATGGGCTTTACCCTGGCCGCTATTTCTTCCCCAAGATCCCTGGGCTTTACCCTGACCGCTATCCCCCCCCCCCCCCCCCCCCCCCCCCCCCCCCCCCCCCCCCCCCCCCCCCCCCCCCGATTCCCTGGCTTTACCTTGGCTGTTATTTCACCCTCCTGGTCCCTGGGCTTTACCTTGGCTGCTATTTCACCCCCCCAGATCCATGGGCTTTACCTTGGCTGCTATTTCACCCCCCAGATCCCTGGGCTTTACCTTGGCTGCTATTTCACCCCCCCCCCCATCGCTGGGCTTTACCTTGGCTGCTATTTCACCACCCATCTCTGGGCTTTACCCTTACTGCTATTTCACCCCCAGATCCCTGGGCTTTACCCTGGCCTCTATTTCACCCCCCAGATCCCTTGGCTTTACCTTGGCTGCTATTTCACCCCCCAGATCTCTGGGTTTTACCCTGACTGCTATTTCTTCCCCAAGATCCCTGGGCTTTACCCTGACCGCTATCCCCCCCCCCCCCCCCCCCCCCCCGATCCCTGGCTTTACCCTGACTGCTATTTCACCCCCTCAGATCCCTGGGCTTTACCCTGGCCTCTATTTCACCCCCCAGATCCCTTGGCTTTACCTTAGCTGCTATTTCACCCCCCAGATCTCTGGGCTTTACCCTGACTGCTATTTCTTCCCCAAGATCCCTGGGCTTTACCCTGGCCGCTACTTCACCCCCCCCAATCGCTGGGCTTTACCTTGGCTGCTATTTCACCCCCCCCAGATCGCTGGGCTTTACCTTGGCTGCTATTTCACCCCCCCAGATCCATGGGCTTTACCCTGGCCGCTATTTCTTCCCCAAAGATCCCTGGGCTTTACCCTGACCGCTATCCCCCCCCCCCCCCCCCCCCCCCCCCGATTCCCCGATCCTGGCTTTACCTTGGCTGCTATTTCACCCCTCCTGGTCCCTGGGCTTTACCTTGGCTGCTATTTCACCCCCCAGATCCATGGGCTTTACCCTGGCCGCTATTTCACCCCCCAGATTCCTGGGCTTTACCTTGGCTGCTATTTCACCCCCCAGATCCCTGGCTTTACCTTGGCTGCTATTTCACCCCCAGATCGCTGGGCTTTACCTAGGCTGCTATTTCACCCCCCCAGATCCCTGGGCTTTACCTTGGCTGCTATTTCACCCCCCAGATCCCTGGGCTTTACCTTGACTGCTATTTCACCCCCCAGATCGCTGGGCTTTATCTTGGCTGCTATTTCACACACCACCACCACCACCACCACCCACCACCCCCCCCCCCCCCCCCCCCCCCCCCCCACCCCCAAAATCTCTGGGCTTTACCTTGGCAGCTATTTCATCGCCCATATCGCTGGGCTTTACCTTGGCTGCTATTTCACCCCCCACATCTCTGGTCTTTACTCTGACCGCTATTTTTCACACCCCCCCACCCCCCCCCCACCCACCCCCCCCCCACCCCGATCCCTGGGCTTTACTCTGACTGCTATTTCACCCCCCAGATCCCTGGGCTTTACCCTGGCCGCTATTTCACCTCCAGGTACCTGGGCTTTACCTTGGCTGCTATATTTCACCCCCCAGATCGCTGGGCTTTACCTTGGCTGCTATTTCACCCCCCAGATCCCTGGGCTTTACCTTGGCTGCTATTTCACCCCCAGATCGCTGGGCTTTACCTTGGCTGCTATTTCACCACCCAGATCTCTGGGCTTTACCCTTGGCTGCTATTTCACCCCCAGATCCCTGGGCTTTACCCTGGCCTCTATTTCACCCCCCAGATCCCTGGCTTTACCTTGGCTGCTATTTCACCCCCCCCAGATCTCTGGGTTTTACCCTGACTGCTATTTCTACCCCCCAGATCCCTGGGCTTTTACCCTGACCGCTATCCCCCTCCCCCCTCCCCGATCCCTGGCTTTACCCTGACTGCTATTTCACCCCCCAGATCCCTGGGCTTTACCCTGGCCTCTATTTCACCCCCAGATCCCTGGGCTTTACCTTAGCTGCTATTTCACCCCCCAGATCTCTGGGCTTCACCCTGACTGCTATTTCTTCCCCAAGATCCCTGGGCTTTACCCTGGCCGCTACTTCACCCCCCAGATCGCTGGGCTTTACCTTGGCTGCTATTTCACCCCCCCAGATCGCTGGGCTTTACCTTTGGCTGCTATTTCACCCCCCAGATCCATGGGCTTTACCCTGGCCGCTATTTCTTCCCCAAGATCCCTGGCTTTACCCTGACCGCTATCCCCCCCCCCCCCCCCCCCCCCCCCCCCCCCCCCCCCCCCCCCGATCCCTGGCTTTACCTTGACTGCTATTTCACCCCCCTGGTCCCTGGGCTTTACCTTGGCTGCTATTTCACCCCCCAGATCCATGGGCTTTACCCTGGCCGCTATTTCACCCCCAGATTCCTGGGCTTTACCTTGGCTGCTATTTCACCCCCCAGATCCCCTTTACCCTGGCCGCTATTTCACCCCCCCAGATCCCTGGGCTTTACCTTGGCTGCTATTTCCCCCCCCCCAGATCCCTGGGCTTTACCTTGCTGCTATTTCACCCCCCAGATCCCTGGGCTTTACCTTGACTGCTATTTCACCCCCCAGATCGCTGGGCTTTATCTTGGCTGCTATTTCACCCCCCACACCCTGGGCTTTACCACCACCACCACCACCCCACCCCCCCCCCCCAAATCTCTGGGCTTTACTCCTGACAGCTATTTCATCGCCCATATCGCTGGGCTTTACCCCTGCTATTTCACCCCCCCACATCTCTGGTCTTTACTCTGACCGCTATTTCACCCCCCCCCCCCCCCCACCCCCCCCCCCCTGGGGGCTTTACCCTGACTGCTATTTCACCCCCCAGATCCCTGGGCTTTACCCTGGCCGCTATTTCACCTCCAGGTACGCTGGGCTTTACCTTGGCTGCTATTTCACCCCCCAGATCGCTGGGCTTTACCTTGGCTGCTATTTCACCCCCCAGATCCCTGGGCTTTACCCTGGCCGCTATTTCACCCCCTAGATCCCTGGACTTTACCTTGGCTGCTATTTCACCCCCAGATCTCTGGGCTTTACCCTGGCTGCTATTTCACCCCTAGATCCCTGGGCTTTACCCTGGCTACTATTTCACCCCCCCCCCCCCCCCCCCCATGGTAATTGGGCTTTACCCTGACTGCCATTTCACCCCAGATCTCTGGTCTTTACCCTTACTGCTATTATTCCCCCACCCCACCCCACCCCACCCCCAATCCCTTGGCTTCACCATGGCTGGTATTTCACCCACCCAAATCCTGGGCTTTACCTTGGCTGCTATTTCACACCCTGCTGGTCCCTGGGCTTTACCCCGCTGGTATTTCACCCCCCACCCCCCCACCCCCAGATCCCTGGGCTTTACCCCGGCTGGTATTTCACCCCTACCCCCCCCCCCCCAGATCCCTGGGCTTTACCCTGGCTGGTATTTCACCCCCCAGATCCCTGGACTTTACCCTGGCTGCTATTTCCCACCACCACCACCACCACCACCACCACCACCACCCCACCCCCACCCCCCAAGATCCCTGAGCTTCATCCTGGCTGGTATTTCACACACACACACACACACACACACACACACACACACACACACACACACACCCTTCCACACGGTCTACTCCTTGTCGTGGTGTGGGAGCTTGTGTACCTCTATGACCCAGAGAGCTATGCCAGCGGGAGCTGTGTGCTCCTGGTAGGGCCACCCAAGCTGGACAAGTCGAAGGGTAGAGGTCAGACTAATGTAGACCAATTCACCCGGAGTTTAAACGGGTTTGTGTGGGACTAACACCCCTTCTTGGGGGCAGATGGGGCTCATTAATCTGGAAAGACAGCCCACCTAAGAGAAGGAAAACTCTGATCTCAAACCTCCGCTGCCCTGCAGCTATACCCACTCTTAGGAAAGGCTTCGGGAGTCAACCCTGAGGAAAAATCCGGAGTCGGAGTCCCCAAGGCAGTCCGAGGCTGTATCAGCAACGTTCTGCACTGGATCCATGTGTATCGGCGTTTGCCTTTCCAATGGATCATTCCAGCGGCGTGGAGGGGGGGGGGGGGGGCTGCTGCATGGGAACAGCTTGCCCTCCATACTTACTTACCCAGGCTTTGCGCTCTGGAGAGGTCACTCAAGCTTCGCTTTGCAGCGTCGACAAAACACGGGAAGTAGCAGTCTACCGGTTATAAGTCTGCACACTCAACTGGCGTAGTCAGACGTGAGGCGCTGCTTCCGACGGTGGGAGAGATCATCGCATCTCACTGGGCAGCTACCGCCCGCCTTAAGCTGGGCAGTCCCCAGCCAGTAAGGTGCTGCCCCGCCACGGTCCGTTAGCCTCACTGGGTGCGTGGGGTTTTGGGGTGAAAACGACAAGCGGATCGATAACTATGCACCAGGCAACAGAAAAATGAAAACTTCCGCCCTGAAATTGGGTAGGTGGAACGTAAGGACAATGACACCAGGCTTTTCTGACGACCTGCAGGAAGTAAACGATGTTCGCAAGACAGCCGTCATCGACAGAGAACTGAGCAGACTGCAGATGGACATTGTCGCCCTTCAAGAAACCAGGCTCCCAGAAACAGGATCTGTGAGGGAGAGACTTCACCCTGTTCTGGCAGGGCAAACCATCAGACGAGGTCAGAGAACACGGCGTGGGATTCGCAGTTAGAAACAGATTATTGGAGTCCATAACTCCACCAGTAGAACGAACAGAACGAATCCTGTCTCTCCGACTCCAAACATCATCGGGACCAGTCAGTCTAATTAGTGCCTACGCACCAACTTTGGCATCCACAGCAGAAGCAAAAGACAAGTTTCATGACGACCTCAGTGCTGCTATAAGGAGAATTCTAGACAGAGAATTACTGTTCATCGCAGACGATTTCAAAGCCAGAGTAGGTGTCGATCACAACTCCTGGCCCACCTGCTTGGGTCAGTTCGGCACTGGGAAAATGAACAAGAATGGCCAGCGCCTGCTAGAGCTCTGCTGTCATCATGGGTTGTGCGTCAGTAACACCTTCTTCAACACGAAGCCTCAGCATCGAGTCTCCTGGAGACACCCTCCATCCAAACACTGGAATCAGCTCGATCTGATCCTCATTAGACGTGTCAACCTTTCCAGCATCAAGATCACTCGCAGCTACCAGAGCGCCGATTGTGACACCGACCACTCTTTGGTGTGCAGCAAAGTGAAGCTCCGCGCGAAGAGACTGCACAGTAGGAGAAAGGAGGCCGGCCTCGCATCGACACCAGCAAAACACGCGATCAAAGAAAAGTGGAGGAGTTCGCGCGCGTGTTGGAGGAATATCTCCCCGGCACCCACTACAAATGCCCAAGACCGATGGGAACACTTCAGAGATGCTGTCTACAACGCCGCCAAGTCCACCTTTGGCAAGAAGACCAGCAAGTCAGCTGATTGGTTCGAAGCCCATTTAGAAGAAACGACACCAGCATCGAGGCCAAGATAAACGCCCTGACAGCACAAACCAATCCCAGTGAACAAGTGGGGCCAGTCTTGAATAAAACCAATCTGTGTTAGTGAGCAAAGAACCTCCAGTTTATTGTTTACTCCGTGCTGCTTTCCAATCCCAGTGAGCAGAACCTCCCAGGTTCTCCGTGCTGCTCGCAGCAAAGTCCAGTAGTGTGCCCAGCAATGTGCCAACGATTATTAGCTTCAGCTCTGCTCCCAGATTCAGATCGCAGCTGACACAGGCAACATTAAGACGATGTATGACGGCATCAAGCAGGCACTGGGCCCCCAACACAAAAGAAAACTGCCCCTTTGAAATCAGCTACAGGGGAGGTGATTCAGGACAGAGAACAACACATGGAGCGCTGGGTAGAACACTACACTGAGCTATATGCAAGGGAAAATGTAGTCACAGAAGACGCCCTGAATACCATAGAGCGCCTACCAGAACTGGAACAGCTTGACAGAGAACCAACATAGACGAACTCAACAAAGCCCTGCACTCTCTTGCCTCTGGCAAGGCACCAGGAAAAGACGGTATTCCCGCCTAAGTACTGAAGTGCTGTAAGAGACACTTATCACGGAGTTGCATGAAATCCGCTGCCTCTGCTGGAGTGAAGGCGAAGTACCACAAGACATGAGGGATGTTAACGTTGTCACACTGTACAAAAACAAAGGTGACAGAAGCGATTGCAATAATTATCGTGGCATATCCCTCCTTAGTATCGTTGGGAAAGTCTTTGCATGAGTAGTACTGAAGAGGCTCCAAATACTTGCAGAGCAAGTTTATCCTGAATCGCAGTGCGGTTTCCCGTACAACAGATCCACTATAGATATGATCTTCTCCTTAAACAACTTCAGAAGAAATGTAGGAGCAAAGGCAGCCACTCTTCATTGCCTTCATAGATCTCACAAAGGCTATCGATCTGGTCAAGCATGGGTGGCCTCTTCAAGATCCTCCCCAAGATTGGATGTCCACCCAAACTTCTCAGCATCATCAGATCCTTCCACGAAGACATGAAAGGCACTGTCGTCTTTGACGGCTCAACATCAGCTGCCTTCAACATACGGAGCGGAGTGAAACAGGGTTGCGTCCTGGCTCCCACCCTGTTTGGAATCTTCTTTGCTGTGATGCTGAAACACGCATTTGGTCCTGCAGCTGAAGGTATCTACCTCCGAACCAGGACAGACGGAAAGCTCTTCAACCTCTCCAGACTAAGAACCAAGACTAAAGTCAAGCTGAGGTGCCTGCGTGACTTCCTCTTTGCAGACGACGCAGCAGTAACCGCCCACTCAGCCGAGGACCTACAGCAGCTCATGACTTGCTTCAGCGATGCCTGCCAAGACTTCGGGCTTACCATAAGCTTGAAGAAAACACAGGTCATGGGACAGGATGTTGACTCTCCCCCAGTCATCAGCATCAATGACCATGAACTGGATGTCGTCCATGACTTTGTTTATCTGGGCTCAACTATCTCAGACACCCTCTCACTTTTTTGTTTATCTGGGCTCAACTATCTCAGACACCCCTCTCACTTGACGCAGAGCTCAACAGGCGCATCGGCAAGGCAGCAGCTACCACCATGACCAGACTGACAAAGAAAGCATGGAACAACAGCAAGCTGACCGAGCACACAAAGATCCAGATCTACAGAGCCTGCGTCGTGAGCACCCTCCTGTATGGCAGCGAGTCTTGGACTTTGCGTGCCCGACAAGAGAAAGCTCAATGCTTTCCATATGCGTAGCCTCCGACGCATTCTGACATCACCTGGCAGGACAAGGTCCCAAACAACACTGTCCTGGAAAGAGCCGGATGCACCAGCATGTACACGCTGCTGAAAAAGAGACTTATGCGCTGGCTCGGCCATGTCGTGCGCATGGATGACGGACGGATCCCTAAAGACCTCCTCTATGGAGAACTTGTGCAGGGAAAACGTCCCACAGGCAGACCACAGCTGCGATTCAAAGACGTGTGCAAGAGGGACCTAAAAGCCTTGAACATCGACCAGAACAACGGGAAGCAACAGCCTCGAACGGTCAGCCTGGAGACAGACTGTGCAGAAAGTCTCTCCAAGTTCGAAGAGACACTCTCTCAGCAGCACGGGGAAAAGAGAATGAGAAGAAAGGCTGCAGCCCAGGCAGACAGACCAGCGTCAGACTTCATCTGCGCCCTCTGCCACACAGGACTGCCCCAGATCTCTGGGCTTTACCCTGGCTGGTATTTCACCCCCCCCTGTTCCCTGGGCTTTACCCTGGCTGCTATTTTTCCCCCCCCTGATCCTCCCTGGGCTTTACCCTGGCTGCTATTTCACCCCCCTGATCCCTGGGCTTTACCCCCTGGCTGCTATTTCACACCCCCCCCCCCCCCCCCCCCCCCCTTGATTCCTGGACTTTACCCTGGCTGGTATTTCACCCCCCAGACCCCCCTGGGCTTTACCCTGGCTGGTATTTCACCGCCCTGGTCCCTGGGCTTTACCCTGGCTGCTATTTCACCCCCCCTGGTCCCCACCCGCCGACACGCATTCCTCATACTTTCGGCCTCAGCGCGGATGGTTCGCCATGGGACCCATTGCACCCAGTGACGTCGGCGTGCAGGGGGCGGAGGCAAGAAAGGACTACTGCTGGCACAGGGGGATTAAGCACACAGCATGGCAAGGGTAAATGATGAATGGGAGGAAAGGCCAGCTGTAGGGTCGTTAAAAACAACTTAACCACGCTAGGAGAGGAACATTCTGAGCATCTCAATCCAACAAGGCTCCCCCATCCCCAACCCTCTGCTCCTCACCCCCCCCCCCCCCCCCCCTCCATCTCTCTCTCACACTTTCTTTATGCATACACGCACACCATCCAAATCATAATACATGTACACAGTTCACACACACACACACACACACACACACACACACACACACACCATAGACACTGAGAAGGCGAGACAGAGAAAGAGAGAGAGGGGGGGGGGAGGGGAGTGAGACAACCAGCCAGAGACAGACAGATGGACAGACAGACAGACAGATAAAGACCGGGGGTGAGACAGCCAGCCAACCAGCCAGAGACAGACAGACAGACACAGAGACACAGACAGAGGGAGAGAGAGAGAATGTCTTCCACAAGGGCAGAAACACACACACACACACACACACACACACACACACACACACACACACGCCCGTACACACACACACGCATGCACGCGCGCGCGCACACACACACACACACACACACACACACACACTAGGAAATAACAAACCAGGTCTAAACCGCAGATCATTTAGAAATGCAAACACAGTTTTCTCACCCCCCCTCAACCTCTCATCAACAAAACAGACCTGGCCCTACCGAACATGAAGAAAGCAAACAAGAAAACGACCGCACTAACACATTCTTTTCTACTTCTTCATTTCATAGGAATTAAACAAGATCCCTGTGCCGAGTCAGTGTTTGGGGGGGTGGGTGGGGGGTGGTAGGTAACAGGTTGAAAGGGTACGAAGAGTTGACGTTCAGGGAGGAGTTTCCAGTTCGTGTACACAGACTGACAGACCCTGGTTTCAAATCCTGCCCCACTGTCAACTTCTTGTTGCTTACTTTGGTCTTAGCTGCACGGAAGATGAAGGAAAGGCGAGGAGGAAAGAGGATGGGTAGCTGTCGGAAGGGGGGGGGGGGGGGGGGGGGGGGGGGGGGGGAGGGGCACGTGTTTGGGGCAGTAGGGTGTCGGGTGGGAAGGGGAGGGTATGTGTGGGAGGGAAAACTTCCATGGTAGATGACAGCGCAGCGCGCTCAGGTTTCAGGTCTGATAGGTCGAAGAGCTGGTGATAAACCGCGTGTGGTGGGCCAAGATTTGGGGTACTAGGTCTATTGTTTTTCATGCGCGCGCACACACACACACACACACACACACACACACACACACACACACACACACAGGGACCGCACCCGCCAGGCAAGTATGTTCTACCATACGCTTACCATCCCGGCCTCTAATATCCACACTCACACACACACACACACACACACACACACACACACACACACACACAACACACACAGGGGAGAGAGAGAGAGAGAGAGAGAGAGAGAGAGAGAGAGAGAGAGAGAGAGAGAGAGAGAGAGAGACAGTGGGAGAGAGACAGACAGACAGGACAGAAAAAACACTCACACACATAGATACACATACATACAAACACGCACACACACACACACACACATACACACACCCGCTAACTCATCAGGACTCGGTTTGTGCCAGGATGGTTAGCTGTACAAAATAGAGGAGACACGTGTTTTTAGCTTAGATTTCCACGAAGAAAGAGTTTTGGACATGACGAACAGAAATAGCAATTCAGATAGAAGACGGGTGACCTGGTCAAGCATGGGGTACATACCCATTGGACATGGTCAACCATGGGTTACATATCCATTGGACATGGTCAATCATGGGTTACATATCCATTTGGACATGGTCAACCATGGGGTACATATCCATTGGACATTGTCAACCATGGGTTACATAGCGATTGGACGGGCTTAACTTGTGGATTTTTTTCTATTTCCTTCTATGGAAGACCAGCCAAAGGAGTATGGGTCTTTTTCTATTTCCTTCTATGGAAGACCAGCCAAAGAGTATGGGTCTGTAATGATGTTGCTGTTGTATCCTCGCATAATTACCCTTCTGAAGGGTTAACAGTGTCACTTCTTGGCCACAAGACGGAAAGGGACGAAAGAACTGGAGTTCACCGCAGCAGCGTCAGACTTGTATATTCCTGTATCATCGGCAAAAACAGGGTGGGAGACTGAAAGACTCTCTCTCTCTCTCTCTCTCTCTCTCTCTCTCTCTCTCTCTCTCTCTCTCTCTCTCTCTCTCTCTCTCTCTCTCTCTCCCTAGTCCGTGAACTGGGAAAAAGGCCAGATTAAAAGAAGCATTTCCTTACCTTTTTGTACTTCTATTTTTCATTCATTCTTGGCACCAACAAATATAGTACATTAAGTCACAGAACTAAAAATAAACAGAATAATGAAATACGCAGTTTACAGGATGTCTCTGTGTGAACATTAGAGATAGGCTAAACAGAAGTTCAGAGGACACACTGCGTCACAACAACAACAAGCAGACGAACAAAACCAAACATATCAAAGACCTTCATCATGCAAAATTTTGTTTCTCGCCAGGGTAGGTAATTGCAGATATATGCTGAATGTGACTGTGAGAAGACGGCTGTGCAAAAACAAAATGCCCGATCTGTGTTATGGCAACATCAATCACGCTTACAAATCTGAACCCCTACCCCCTATCGGAAAATCTGATCATGATGTAGTCCACCTCATACCCGCATATAGACCTAAAATTCAGACAGAACCCATCATAAAGAAGAAGGTTAAGGTATGGGAGCCTGACAGTATTTTGGAATTACAAGGATGTTTTGACTGTACTGACTGGGACCTTTTCTTTGAATCCTCTGTCATATCCATGAAGCAACAGAGTCATATCAGAATATATCATGTTTTGTCAAGATTTAATCATTCCATCAAAAACAATCAAAATTTTCCCTAACAATAAACCATGGGTAACGAAGCCACTGAAAACCGTGTTAAATGAAAAGAAAATTGCCTTTCAAACAGAAAACAAAATGGAACGTAAGAAAGTCCAAATAAAAACTGAGAAAGGAAATACGCTCAGCCCAAACAAAGTACAAAGAGAAGGTTGAATTGCAGTTTCAGTGCGGTAATATGCGGAACGCATGGCAAGGTCTAAAGAAATTAACTGGTCAAACCAAATCCCATCATCACTGTGCCTTACCAAAAGAACAGCAACAACAATTCGCTAATGAACTCAACAAATTTTACTGTCGTTTTTGATGCCCATGATTTCACCGATGCATTGGAGAGTGATAAAAGAGGAAATCAAAGCAAAGATAGAAGATGAGATCATTATAGAAGATACAACAATACTTTCAATGTTTAAAAGACTAAATATCCAAAAGGCGCCTGGACCAGACAATATAGTAGTGTATTACTCAAGAACTGTGGATCTCACTCTGTCATGTCTTCACTAGACTATTCAATTGGTCTATTAAAACTTCAACTGTCCCTTCTTCAACTGTCCCTTCTCTCTGGAAAGCCTCAGTGATCTGTCCTATACCAAAAAAGTCTAAAAACCATCTTCCCTCAATGACTACCGCCCAGTCGCTCTAACATCCATTGTGATGAAGTGTTTCGAAAGAGCAATACTCAGTCACCTCCTCACTGACACAGTCAGTCATCAAGATCCTTATCAGTTTGCATACAAACGCAACAGATGCACAGACGATGCCACTCTCACACTTTTACACAACGCTTACACTCACCTGGAGAAAACAGATTCTTTTGTTCGTATTCTTTTTATTGATTTTTCATCAGCTTTTAACACCATCCAGCCTCATCTCTTAGCGCACAAACTTTTATCCTTAAATGTCAGACCCAGGCTTATCCTGTGGATCACAGATTTCCTCATCTCCAGATCCCAGTCAGTGCGCTATCAATCTGTCATGTCATCTGTCCTCTTTTGCTCCACAGGTTCCCCTCAAGGTACCGTTCTTTCTCCTGTCCTCTTTACTCTGTACACCAACGACTGCATTGGTACAGAAGAAACACCAGTCATTAAATATTCAGATGATACAGCCCTTGTAGACCTTTCCAATTCTGATGTAACATATTTTGATGAAGTTGAGCGTTTCAGCACCTGGTGTAAAGAAAATTATCTTGAGCTTAACGTCAAAAAAAACAAAGGAGATGATCATAGATTTTAGGAAAGCGGAAAAATTATGTGCCTGATCTTTTACATTGATGGAGAAAAAGTGGAACGGGTAGAGGAATACAAATATCTGGGCACAACATTAGACAATAAGCTCACTTTCAATACACACACCAGGTCCGCATACAAAAAATGCCAAATCAGAATGCATTTCCTACGCAAATTGAGGAATCTGCATGTCCAGCCAAAAATTCTTAAAACATTTTACAGGAGTTTTTTTGAGAGTCTGTCTTGACTTTTTCATGCATTTGCTGGTATGGAAATCTTAATTTGAAAAACAGCAAACTCTTGGATAGCGTTGTGAACATCTGCGGTAAGATTGTTGGTGAGAGACAGGAGAGTATGAGTGAGTTGTATGAAAGGCGTGCGGTCAACAAGGCTCGTGCGATTGTTAGTGACAGTGGGCATACGCTTGCGCGACAGTTTGTGCTCCTTCCATCAGGCAGACGATTTTGTGTTCCCAGAGCTAAGCTGATGCGCACAAAAAAAGAGCTTTGTGTTCAAATCCATTGCGCTTTTTTAAACAAACACAGCGTGTAAGAAGAGGCGATGGATCACCTGTGACACAAGCATGTGCGCGGGTGTGTATGTCTGTGAGCAAGCGGGAAAGTATAGATGCTGGAGTGTGGGTGTGTTTTGTGTTTTATGTGTGCATGTCCTGGAACAGTGAGGAATAGAAATGTCTGGAATATGTCTCATCTTAATGATTTTTGATAATCACCTCTCTCTCTCTCTCTCTCTCTCTCTCTCTCTCTCTCTCTCTCTCTCTCTCTCTCTCTCTCTCTCTCTCTCTCTCTCTCTCTCTCTCATACGTGCACACATTTATGTATATATAATCATGAGTGGCTGAGTGTGTACTTACTTTATTTGCACTACCAAAAAGAAAAGAGATGAAATTCCCATTTTGGTGTTACACGCATGTTTTATTGTTTGTAAGTAATTTAATTTCCAGTGTCCAGTGTTTGTCACGTACAGCGGATTTTTTTTTTTCTTTTTTTTGTGATAATTTTGTTTGAACGGATCATGGATGGACCTGAAGTTTGATCCAGATCAACACCACATACTTGAACCACTATGTGACTGGCTCCCAGATGTGTCTTCCTGAACCTAACCTGCCATTGTGGTACAGGGGCCTCGCTTCACCACGCCCTCAGCGACTGCACCGCCCCCCTCGACGTCATGACTGCCATCAGAGACTACAGACGAAATTACTCCTTTCTTATCTATTACCCTAGGGAATCTAGATTATCAATCAATCCATCAATCTCTTTCTAGTCAAAAATGCCTAATACATTGAAAGCTTGGCCATCAAAAGATGGCCCGAATGTCAGATTTCCTATCTTTAATTATTTGTTCAATAAAATATATAACGTCACAATAGCAAATTGTTGACAACACTTTCATAGGTTTGCTTTTACTGGATCCCTTCACAGAATTCATGTCACCTTCGGAAATTTCTATACTAGGACACAATGTGTATGGTTTTCCTACAGATGAGCAGAATCCAAAAGAGGCTGGTTTACTTGTTTACATAAAAAATGTATTGATTTCAAAGAGACGCACATAATACCATAACATGGATTCCATATGCATGTTAAAAGATCTAGACCAAGTCTTTCAGGTTTCATCTATTCGAATCCAGCTGAACGCTTCATTTTACTGATGAAGACATTCCTCTTACCATCAGACGAACAACTATTGCTTAATGATTTCAACTCTAATTTAGTGAAATGCGACAGAACGTAGGCTCATTGCTATCGATCACCTAAACTTGCTTGATTGGCTGATCTTCCTGAAACAATTACAGCTATCACAGAAACTCTATCGATCACGTCCACACCACAGCAAAGATTAACATACTGGAACGTGTCTGGCCGTTTATGGCCGTGGCGATCGTTTTTCAGTCTGTTTTGAATGGTCTAAAAATGTATTTTAAAAAAGAAAGAAAAATCCCAAAGCATCGTTATAAATTTGTTAAAGACAAGTTTTTATTTGATTTAAGCTATTCTTACCTGTTTTTCGCGTACCAGTTTGCACATCATATTGACGTTTTTGTGGCATGGTCCTATAACTTTTTAAAATATCTATTATAAACATGCACCATCTAAAACCAAACGTAAAAGTAGTAATCCTAAATTACCAGGATATTCTAAAGAAGTTGTGGGTGCCATGGATTTGCGCAATTCTGTTCTGTCAACAGGAATTAAAAATGAAATCAGAAAACAAAAGGAATTCCGTTCATTATCTAAAGCGTACAGCAAAGAAAAAAGACGGATTTTCATGAATAGGTTTTGTCTATACGAACAGCAAATTGATTTGATATTCCCTAAACCAACAAAGCAATCGAAATCCCGTTACAAAAGCAGCATTTGTTAAGGAACCATCTTCTGGAAAACTAAATATAAGTCTTTGTGAAGAAAGCATATCAATAATAACATGTGAAAAGTCTGTTCTTAATAGCTTGAATGTTTTAAAACATTTTCAATGTCTTCTCACTTTGACATTCCGAATTTGTCTATTATAAGTACACGATTCTCCCTTTCATCTCAAGAAACAGCTCTCGCTGACTGGAAGATACTGATAGCATTGTTTTAACATTGCGGTTCCAGTATTTTTGAGACGCTCAAATTATCAGTCTATCATAAGTAAAAACCAGTTTCACAAACTTTCACTTTCACAGATGCATGAGTCATACAAATTTGTAAATCAGGTGATCACATCAACGTTTCAAATTACAGGCTTATCTCTAGTTTGACTACTGTTTGTTACATGCAAACCTAAGGAAATACATCCTCAGCCATTTTGACAAATCAAACTTGCTTCATCCATATCAATTTGGGATTAAGAGAGATCGTTCTTGTCACACGGCAGCGACCAGCCTGATAGATACATGGCTCTGTACTAGAAATGAAGACAAGATGACTCATGTTTTCTCTTCAGGCTTTGCTAGGGCTTTCAATATAAATGACCATTTACTACTTCTTTTACAGCAAAATTGATTATATGCGCTCTGTCACATAACACTTTAAACCTGATGTCACCATCCTATACAACAGGTTTCTCTTACTGGTCAAATTTAGTGTTTGCAGCAAGGCTCTGTCCTTGGACCTATTTCTATTCAATATTCATTAATGATCTACTTTTATTCTTCAAAAATTTCTATGTCTTGTTTGCAGATGACACAGCCTTTCATTCAGCCATTCTAAAATTAAGGACCCAGCTTTAATTACTGCACACAAAAAACATTAATCAATTAATCGAGTGGCCTAAATTAAAGCATAGGAGTCTGAATCCAAATTAAACAAATATATGACCCAAAACGACTAAACCCTCCACATACCCTATATGTTATGGGAAGAGAATTGAAGAAGTAGGCTGACATGAAGTTTCACTGAGGAGTAGCTGCTGATAATTAATCATGGCCTGATTATGTACGAAGTGTATGTGTCAGACATGTCATGATTATGTATTGCTTAAAATATAACACTCCTTATATAACTGCTCTCTTAAATCATTTTGGCATGCTCACATTCAATCCCATGTAAATTATGCTTTGCAGTTTGGGACTCGGCAATTGAGCATCTCCTGGAATCACTGTGTCATCTTCACAAACGAGCTTCCAGATTAGTCATGTTCAAATCG
>JADBJO010003012.1:167500-170000 GCA_016801955.1 Conus betulinus | reverse complement strand
TGACATCATGGTCAGACTCTGTGTTCACATTGATGATGTGCTGTGCATGTACAATGAACATCATTCCAGAACACTCACACCCATAGCATGTTTCATCTCTGTGCGCTCATTTACATGCTCATTATATCAGGCTATTAGCTGCATCTTGCAGCTTTGTACTCAATGAAATTAATGCCTCCGCATCTTGCAGATTTGTATGCAATGAAATTAATGCCTCTTATATGTCCAAAATTTCATTTGTGTACAAAATAGACCTTTTGACTTGCTTTATTTTTCAAAGCTCCTTATCATCAACAAAGGCATGTTTTTAATTTTGCTGTTGTTGATGTTGTTCATTTGTTTCTGTGTGTTGAGATTTTTTTTTATTAATTCTTCTTTTCTTAATAATAAGTAACTGATCTACTCATGTAACAGTCATTACTCAGAAACAAATTCTTCAAAGTTACTGAAAAGTGGCGTGGTCATTCAAAAAAAAAATAGTAAAACAAACAAAAAGAAGTAGCACATAAGCACAGCTTTTTTTCTGCATAAAAAGAATTGATTAAAAGATTTAGTTCACACACACACACACACACACACACACACACACACCATTGACAGTGACAATCTTTTAAAGCAAACTCAAACTTCACACACACACACACACACACACACACACACACACACACACACACACACACATTGACAGCGACAATCTTAAGCACTCAAAATTCTCAAAAGCAAAAAAAAAAAAAAAAAACTTATAATGAAAAAGTTGTGCACTATGTAGAACAGAATACCGGCCATACTTTACACACACACACACACACACACACACACACACACACACACCACAATTCAAAGCATATAAACAAAAAAATCACAATATACACTACACACTTAAACATGCAACCAATTGCATATGGTGTTAACACAGCCACACTCAATTAAACAGCAAGAATTAGTTCGTGTCATTTCTGGATGAGAGTGCAGGTAAAGTCAGAAACAGCAGATTACACACACACACACACACACACACACACACACACACCACACTCATGCTCTGCAAACTGGCTCTGCAAACTGGGAAATGTGAGAGAAAAAGGTGCACAGGCGGAAGGTGACAAGGAACAGGTGAAGGGAGGCAACTGGGCTTGGTTCTTTGTTTATGTTGCTCTTCACAATATCTTCTAATTTGCTTAATGCAGCTAAAAAAGATTCTGTTACATAACAACATTGTCATGTTACGACGTTAAACGATTATATCCTCATGTTTATGTTAAGAATGAAAGTAAAGGAGCTTTGTTTTAACGGAAATATTGTGCGTTTGCAGCAGACAAGACCAAACACGCCTGCTGGACATCTAAACTGGGGGCTTTTTTTTTTTCTTGTTTTGTAAAAGCCTGTTCAAATGTCTCCTCTGCCGCTGCACACTGAATGATCCTCCCACGTTTGAAGGCCAACTGATGACGAACAACTACTGTACAGACGCCACACTGTCATAATTCCTACCTGGCGCTGTTTTCTGAACCTTTGAAAGGCCTCCTGCAGATTTCGTGTTTGTTTATCTGGCGTGGGCGCCGCAAAATCGACTTCAAAAGCTTCGCAAACGTTTGGAGGTTTTTTATATGAGTGCTGGGTCTTCAAATTGAACGCTACTTCGGATGTGTCGTCTGCTACACAAAGTTCGGCGTCTTTGGCGGCCATTTTGGACACAAACAACGACCTGCTTGATAACTGTCAGCCAGTCCATTCGATTGCGCAGTCACGTGGTGGAAGAGAAGTGTTTCCACATTGTACGGTCACCAAAAGAATTTCGATCGTTTGTGTCAGGAGGGGGTGGGGGTGCACGACACCAGCGCAGCTGTGTACCGCAGCGGCAGTGTGCTTTTGTTTTGATCGTGGCCTTGGAAATCCCACAACAAGACAGTGTTATAACAGACCTATCTATTGGACAAAGGTAGAAAGATTCACCAATGAGATTGCTTATGTCACGAAATGTGCTACGAGCCAAAACCGAAACCCACGTCGCGTAACAGTAAGAAAGGGGCAAAACTCTTGGGTTGACAATCAAAAGTGAGGTTTTAACACTTACGATTCTTGATTTTAAAATAGATGAATTAATTATCTACTTTATCAATTTTTTTTTATTTATGTAATGAAACAAATAAATGTTACATTAACTAACGACACTTTGTAAAGATAATGTTACTATTCAAACACACACACACACGTGCACGCAAGCACGCACACACGCGCACACACACACGTGCACGCACACGCGCGCGCGCGCACAAAGGTTGCTATGCTCCCAATGTTGTTGTTGTGTTATGTTGCTGAATGGGGATCGCTTTAACTGGAAGTAGTTTCTACTGGGTATACCTTTATGCAAACCCCCACCCCCACCCCACCCCCCCTCCTCTCTCTCTCTCTCTCTCTCTCTCTCTCTCTCTCTCTCTCTCTCTCCACGGGGAAAATTGATATTTTTTTTTAATTAGCAAGGCATGTATGATCAAAGTTT
>JADBJO010003012.1:77500-162500 GCA_016801955.1 Conus betulinus | reverse complement strand
TCTCAGAACAGAAAAGTTTGTTGTTGTTGTTGTTGTTTATTGTTGTTGTTGTTGTTTGTCTGTTTCAACTCAACATTATTTATTATTATCATTATTATTATCATTATATTGGGTATTTATGTAGCGCCTATCCTCGGTCACAGACCAAGCTCTAAGCGCTTTACAATAAACACACTACCTCACTCACTCAACGGGCTGCCTACCCAGGTAGAGCCGGCCGAAGAGCAGCCTACTGGCCTTCATTCAGTCGTTTCCCGTACCATTAAAATATCAGTCACTCATTTTCATTTGTCCCTCCAGTTTCTCACATAGGACGCATGCGATGTTTATACGTGTCCTCCATTTCCACCGATACACGATGGCACACGATAACAGTAAGTGACAATTTTTGTGGCTTGGTAAAAAATACCAGGCGACTATCTTCAATCTACATCAATTTTGACAGGGCAGCGGGGAACCCCCCTGCTCTTTTCGATTTTCAACTGCCGTGAATCATGAGCCAGTAGGCCTAGTACCTTTGACGATTTTATCCTTTACTTTCGTTCTGTCATTTGAGAGATGCAATGTGTAATATCACGTCAACATGAAAAGGATATTTGATACAAATACGGGCGTTTAGATTTCGCCCATATCTTGGAAATGTTGAAACGGCGTTGAATGTACTCTTCCGGTTGCCTTGCTACGAAGATCTGAACGCACAAACTGAACATTCCTTACCGTAGTTTCTACTTGCAAAGTGAGGCGACTGCAGGCGGAAATCTAAACAGGTTTTTTGGTTGTTGTTTTTTTAAAGTATTTTTAAGGCTCCGCCGAAAAACGTAGACAAACGAATCACAAGACAAAAGGCGACGCCTGCCTTACGTCAAACTGGATGAAGGTAAGTAATTGCTCGTTCGTTTTCGTTGTCCAGAGTGTTGTGTATCTTGCCTGAAGAAGACCTAAGAGGTCGAAACGTGTTGTTTTGTCTTGTGATTCGTTAGTCTAAGTCTTTCGGCGGAGCCTTAAGAATTCTTGGTTAAAATTCCTGATCGTGTGCCAGCGTGGTTTAACCTGATTTGTTGACTCAGAAGGAAAGATACTAACAGAAAGGAACTGAAAACAAAAAGTAACCATAATTTCATCGATGAGGATCGAAGGGGAGAAGTATATATCATTTTGAATAAAAAGAGAAGAAGAGTAAATCTCCTTTATTTGATGGGTGTGGGGGAAGGTTACACTTAGCGATTATTTGTTGATGGGAGCCACTTAATCTCATCATCAATTTATCCACGGACAAGAAGTTCGTCTCCCTGTTTATTGACGGGAGAAATAGATCATTGATGGCCTGCAAAAGTTAACCTACTGATCGGAAAGGTTAATCTTATCTTGTATAGATGCAAACAATGTTAACCTCTTCTTTTTTTTTTTTTTTTTTTTTTTTTTTTTTTTTTTTTCAGAGAATAGGTGAAGTTCCTCGTTCACTGTTGAGGAAAACTTGATCCCATTGTCGTTTCCTGCGAAACAGTAATCTCATCGTGTGTTGATGGGGGAAAAGTTAATCCCATTATTTATTGATGGAAAATAGTTCATATCATTATGCATTGACAGGTACAAGTCAGCCTCATAGTTCATTGTCAGGCTGAAAACGATTTTGTCGTCATCTATTGATGGGCCCAAACTACATCAATCTGCTTGTCAGTAACCATTGGTGGTGTAGTTGCTCTCCAGAGACTGCATCTTCTAACCCCTGCTGCTTTGCATGACGGACCCGGCCTTTGTGTGTGAGCCTACATCCAGTTCTGTCAGACTGAGTCTCTATGGTTGAGGGGTAATTGCAAGGAAACCATCAGTATTCGATTCGGGTTCGTTTCTAGGGTACAGATCGGCCACCCCTAGCCTTCGTTGTACATTTTGTTTTGGTAGTAACTATCGTTCAGAACAAATGTAAACAGGCCAAAAAATGTATTAATAATGATCCCACGTTCATTCTAAAAGGTGACAGGAGAGAGACAGAGAGAGAGAGAGAGAGAGAGAGAGAGAGAGAGAGAGAGAGACAGACAGACACAGACAGACAGACAGACAGACAGACAGACAGACAGAGACACACTCACTCATTCACTCATACAAACGCATGCCCGCGCGCGCGCGCGCGCGCGCGCGCACACACACACACACACACACACACACACATACATGCACACACACACTGATTGATTGATTGATTGATTGGTTGATTGATTGGTTGGTTGGTTGGTTGGTTGGCTGGTTGGTCAATTAATGATTGATTGGTAATCTTTATCTCCAGGGGTAACAGATATACAAACACATGCTTTTTTGTCTGTGTGTGTACAAGAGAGAGAGAGAGAGAGAGAGAGAGAGGGGGGGGGGAGGAAAGGTAAGTTTATGTACGCTGACCCCTTCTCCGCCTTTAAATCAAACACGTATACACACGTGCGATCAGTAAAGAAGAGGTGAGGGAAGGGGGATAAAATGTGCGTGCGTGCATGCGTGCGTGTGTTGATTGAGGCTTTACAGTTCAAATGTTCCATCGCATAAAGAATCATTTTTGTTTATAGGCTTGGCCTTTCTATACAAGGGATAGAACTCTTATTGTCATTTTTCAATTACTGTTTTAAATAAGTATTTCCCATTAAAAGCATAGATATAGACATACATATTATGAAGAGCTTTTGAAGAGTATGTGCTTTAAGTGAACAAATAATGGGGAGGGGGGAGAACTGATTCAGCCAATGAAGTCATCTTTCACTAATTTCTAGGAGGTGTGGGAGTTCACGCCAGAGAGTCAGACAAACACAGACACAGAGACAAGACAAGACAAGACAAGACAAAATTCTTTATTTACGAGGATAATAGATAAGCACTGACGTGCTTTTTTACATCCAGTCCTCGCCCTGAGTAGGGTCAACATTATAAAATAAGATGAGGTAACAAAGGAAGCATGCAAAAAGTGACTAGAACTACAATACAATATGGGATTAAAATTTAAAAAGAAGAAAAAAGAAAAAAAAAGAAAATAGAGAGCGAGAGAGAGACAGACAGAGAGAGAGAGAGACGCAGGAGCGAAGGGAGTGCAGGGTAAGGCTGCAGAGAGAGAGAGAGAGAGAGAGAGAGAGAGAGAGAGGGTAGGGGAAAGAAAGAGGCAAGAGTGGGGTGCGATAAGAGAGCATGTCTAGAACAATCTGACAATCAAAAACTCCAAAGAGACACAAGACAATCATTTTGAAGCACCCGGGGGGGGGGGGGGGGGGGGGGGGGGGGGGTGGTGGTGGTGGTTAGAAAATAAAGCACAAATGGAGGGGGGAAATGCATAATGATAGCCCAGTCGCCACGGGTAGGAGGGGATGTCGTATGGATAATAAATCAAGTCATTCCAGCAGAACCATGAGAGAGAGAGAGAGAGAGAGAGAGAGAGAGAGAGAGAGAGAGAGGAGAGAGAGAGAGAGAGAGAGTCACATAAGAATATAAGCATATCGATAGAATGACAAGAGGGCAAGAGGTAGTAGGACACACACACACACACACACACACACACACACACACACACACACACACACACACACACACGTACTCACATAAGACACACTTACTAAACAAAACAACATACATGTGCATTTCAAGTACAAAAAATACTTTCTAAATAGTCAGGTACATACATAAGGCAAAGAGGGTGGTGGTGTGGTTTGGTGGTGGATTATGGCGGAGTATGCAAGTACTGGCACATAAGATGGTTGAAGTAATGGTGTTTGAAGGTTGATATGCATTGGCGTTGTTTGGTTGATTCAGGGAGCGAGTTCCATTGACAGGAACCTGAATATGCTAAACTGGATTTGAATAGGTCAATTCTAGGAACAGGGACATGAAGTTTGAGTAGAGTCCTTGAGGAATTTATTGAGAATCTGTGAACTAATGTTGAGGGTGCCTTCTTAGACACAAACTTATGCATTATGAGCCCTTTGTTGTAATCTAATCTCACAGTTAAGGGGAGAACTTGAATCTTTTTATAGTCCGAGTCCAGAAGACTACTGCTTTTTAGGGGAGAGAGAGAGAGAGAGAGAGAGAGAGAGAGAGAGAGAGAGAGAGAGAGAGAGGGGGGAATGAAGACGAGTGGGAGAGAAACAGAGAGGTACTACACGCACGGACGCACGCACGCACACACACACACACACACACACACACACACACACACACACACACACACACACACACACATTGAGATACTTGCCTACATGTTCCATACACATCATTGCTGGATGGTGTGCGGTGCGTGTTTTGCTGTCTGACTCCCGTTCTCAAAAGTTTGGATGCGTGTAATAATTAGTCCCTACACACACCCACACCACACCATACGCACATGGATAGCCAGGCAACACACGAGTTAATTTTTTTCTTTATAATTATGCTGCCTGAACCATCAAAAATATACATTCATGTGAACTAGTACAAATCAACATATGTCACTACATAGCATATAGATCAAGCTATCAATACATAGGAACTTCAATTATCAGATATCAGCGTTCATATTACATATCTTGATATCACTCACAGATCTCGCCGGCGCCGTCCACAGTGTCTCACATATACAGTCAACACACTCGGTTCCACAGTACTCAAGCCACAGTCTACAACACTAAAAGAAGGCAAAGAAGGATAACCAAGGTCCCCTCACAATAAGCACGGCTATTCATAAACACGAACGACGAAGAAGAAGAAACATGTTCTCCACACAGCAAGCACAATAAATTACGTCGAACTATCAGAAGAAGAACCGCAGATTCACATTCACAAAGCACATTAATCCATAGCAGAAGAACCGCAGATCCACAATGCAAAGCAATCCATAGAAGAAGAACTGCAGATTCACAAGGCACAGTAAACCATTGAATCCCGGCGAAACACGATTTCAGCAAAGTTCCATAGAACACAATAAACTTCGATTCGACGTGTAGTTATCTAATCTAAAACAAAAATTAACTAACTTCTCCGTGTATTGGTATATTACAATGTTCACATCAATAAACCCAGCCCACCGACACACATGAGGTGGTACAATTAGCGCACGTAAATTTTCTTGCAGGAGTTTTTAAGTCTTTCTCGGCGACACAGCCTTCACAACAATTTTATAACAAATCAGTTTCCTGGTACATATTTCACTGGTACCGTCATCAGAAGTATCGCACATACACATGAAACATCGACGCACTACTGACTTGAAAGTCAGCCTCTCCACATAGTATCACTACGGAGAAAACGACGATTTTAAACAAAATAAAAATAAGCTGCACACCAAAGCCTCGGCCGTTAGTTCCTTGCTCTCTCCTCTCGTCAATATTATTATTTTCGTCATGTAGATACCTATGTCATTTTAAGTTGACGTCATAATTTACGTTGATCAGTATGTTTTTGACCCGCTTTTTATGTTGGTAGCATGTTTCCCGTTAGATTTCAGTTAGGATTGCACATTCCACATTCTAAAAACAAAACAAAATTTTCTAAATAACAATAATAACTATAGTAATGATAACAATAATAGTAGTAGTGGTAATAAAAATGATAATCATAATAATTCGGTTAGAAATTAGATCATTATACTTTCCCGTAAGCAAATGTCTGCACCCCACATTTTGTCATGATTTTAGTTCAGGGGGCACTGGCCTTTCTGAAAAAAATAAATCGCTCAGTGTTCTTATAGCCAGTTCATTTTTTTTTTCAATGAAAATTTGTCATCAGTTCAAAATAATTACACCCTTTCCCCCTCCGTTTAAGGAGAAAGGCTGGAGTGAGAATGCCGCAAAACTGTTTCATTATTTTTAAAAGGTCCAAGGCCAGTTTTCATTTACTAGTTAGTCACATACTTACTTAGTTACTTAAAAGGTCCAAGGCCAATTTTCATTTACTAGTTAGTCACATATTTACTTAGTTACTTACTTAGCTTCACAAGTGTCGGTTCAAGTTAGGGTCCCTCCACATTATTCAGAAACTGCATTTTAAGAGAGAGAGAGAGAGAGAGAGAGAGAGAGAGAGAGAGAGAGAGAGAGAGAGAGAATTACTGTATCAAACTACGAAACAAACACGACGTGTTTCGACCTCTTTGGTCTTCAGCAGGCAAGACAAACAACATGTAAGCCAATGAAACTTAACTTCTGCACAGACGCCACTGTAACATGTACACCCACCTATTCTCCCCCCAACTTTATTTCAGTTATAAACTACATGTAGTTACCGTCGCAAGTAACAGGTTTGAGTCTGTTGCACGGATTTTGAAAAGAAGGGATAGCGGCACTCACTCTCGCTGTAGGATGAGCTGAAGCTGCTGCACGCAGTTATTTCCCCTATCTAGTCTACTCACTGCTCGCTTCGGCCAGTGAGAAAGAAGAAAACATGCCTTGCTGTGCGGCATTGCACTGCTCCAGAAAGGACAGGGAGGAAAGAGACACTGGAATCACATTTCACAAGTGAGTACAACGTTTGTTTTATTCATTTTATTTAGTGATCCGATGTTTCCAACGCACTGTTTTTATGTGTATCAAGCTCAACATCGAGCGAACACGAGCCAAAGCAAAACACACAAAGTAGAACTAAAATAGTATCCAAGTATTCGTAGACACATCTGCGAAATGCTCGCACCTTTTCAGCCTCTGGTGTGTGTGTGTGTGTGTGTGTGTGTGTGTGTGTGTGTGTGTGTGTGAGGGGGGGAGGGGGGGGGGTATGGACAGCCCGATCACAATGTGTAAAACCAACTGTATTAAAAGATGGATTCAGGGTAATGACCCTACTGAGGTAGTTGTGCCCAGTTTCTGATTTTCTCCCATGAATTATGTGTCAGTCTCAGCATTGATATTATTATGTAAACTGACTCAGAGATAAAATATGAATGTGTGTGTGTGTGTGTGTGTGTGTGTGTGTGTGTGTGTGTGTGTGTGTGTGTGTGTGTGAGCTGTCTGGCACTGTACCTTTAGTTAACTTACCAGATTATCAAACTGATGAGGTGATTGCTGATTACAAGAATATTTCTACAGCACTTATATCCTTGGATCCCTCATTCTTCACCTAATGATTTTCAGATTTCCCCTAAAGCAGCCAGAGCTTCTGCAGAAATGGCTCCAGAATCTCAGGAGAGACAAGTACACACTTTCAAAGAATGCCTTCCTGTGCTCAGCCCATTTTGAGCCACATCTGTTCCACAAAGGGGAGCGGAGGAGGCTATTACCTGACGAAATGCCAACGAAATTTGATTTCCCCAAGCATTTGCAGAAGTAATGCAAAAATATGTTTTGTTTTGACTTCCTAAAAAGCAAAAATACTGGAGAAGGTAGATGAATAGGTGTTTTCTTCTTTGGAAAAAAGGTATAATTCAAATGAAAAAAGCAACAAACACCCAAAGCATTTTACAGAAGCGCTTTCGGTTTTTGCAAACCTTCCTCAGCTGACCATGGAAGTCAGCGTCAAAACTAGTTGACGTAATGTGTGTTTTTTTACGTCATTAATCCCCCCCCCCCCCCCCCCCCCCCCCCCATCCCCCTCATTACTGTATGATGGGAGGATGGGTTATTACAATTCAGTCCTTTGGTTACATTACCTTCTGATAAAATACACCCTAATTCACACAGGCTATATGAAGCATGGGCTACTTGCCTACTGAGACTGTAGATTCTTTTTTTTTCCACGCAGTTCTCCCCCACACTTGTCCACCCCTTCAAAACTGGATAACAGCACTAGATTTGCAGAGATACACAGCGAGGTAGTAAGGAAAGTGTTTTGATTTTAAGGTTACCTAAATGCTATTTGCAATCACAAAATTTTCCAGGTTATAAACATTACAATTTCTATTTTACTGAATTAAGCCTCGCCCCCCCCCCCCCCCCCCCCCCCCCCCCCCCCCCCCAATTTCTCTCTCTCTCTCTGCGTGTGTGTATGTGTGTGTGTGTGTGTGTGTGTGTGTGTGAGCAACTTAACAACTATCATTTTTAATCTTGATTTTGAAGAGAAAAAAAATTTTCAACCTTTTGTTATACACTCATGTATTCAATATTCATGAAGATGAGTGGAAATCCAAGAGAGAGGGAGAGAGAGGTACGTTTGTTGTCCACTGTAGACCTTACCTGTAAACAGCCGAGTAGCAGCGCACACACACACACACACACACACACACACACACACACACACACACACGTATGGTATCCAGGTCGAAGCACTGCTTTGAACCGCAGAATCTGAATCACTAGGCTTGAGTAAGTAACTGAGCAGAAACCGTACCGAGGGTAGACTAAGCAGGGGATCTAACTCCTGGTCGGCAGCTTAAGAAGTTGTCTCTCTTGAGCAGTCTATGTATTCATTTTTGCATAGATATGTAGTGTGGGGAAGGATCTCTATGCGCTCGACGACGATGTAACTTCCACTGCGCATGTCAGTCACAACGTTTTCATTCTAACTTCCGGAACTCATTTTCTTCGCTTGATACATGTGCGATTTGGACTTCGTCAGTGTTGTCGTATTGTCTACAAGCTTGTGAGAAGATGCCTGGAAGTCACTGTGCCATGTTGGATGCAATACAACCTCCGTGAGCTGTCGAGGCTTGTCATTTTTTAAAATTCGTCAGCATAAACCGTCTGACCTCAAGTGGGAGCAAGACCTCGTGCGTGCTGTCAACAGAGCGGACAAGAGTTTCAACGTCAAAACAGCAAGGATATGCTCACGCCACTTTCGCCCAGAATGTATCCGAACAACAGGTAAATGAATTTTTTTTTTTTTTTTTTTTTTTTGAGAGAAATGTCAAAATCTAATGCAAAACCCCGATTCCTGAAGGCAGACAGTGACATTAACAGTAAGGAAGAAAGAGGGGTTTACCCCATCACTTTCATATTCAGATTCAAGTCTGCTTCTTTCCATCGTATGAAACTGGTATTAGGTTGATAATAACCCTTGTCTAGTAGAAACGTTGGTGATTATAAATTATTTAAAATTATTTTGCCGTCTTCAGACCGACTGTAATTTAGAAAATTGACTGGGGTGCTTTGCAGAAGATGAACAAGTTTTGTGCATGTGTGGTGTATGTTTAATTTGCCATTGTATTGTTAAATGGAAATAGCATGTCAGAAACATCCTTTTCAGAAATTCTGTGCTGCATCTATCTTGTTTGTAACTCTAAAGTGACCCCAATCTCTCCGCCGAAGGAGTCAAAGTTTTATAGCCAAGCCTTATCCTTTTTTTTTTGTCTCACTTAACAATACTTCCATTATTTATTTACCGACTAAAGTGAAAGTAATAACTCACATAATACCACTTTCAGTTTAGCAATGTAATATATAGCTTTATTGTTACCAACATCAAAAAGAAAAAAACTCATACTAATCCTAAATTTTTGGCCACGAAAACCTAGACAAACCTTTTGAAAGGCCTTCCTTTTAACGTGTGTGTGTGTGTGTGTGTGTGTGTGTGTGTGTGTGTGTGCTGAATCTGATTGGATTTTATGTCACTTTGATGATGAGAAATACACACACAGTGACACAGAGAGAGAGAGAGAACTGGATGCGATACCTTTGATAGTCTCACATCCCATTGTGCAAAATAGGATCAGACCAAGCTTCACAAATGCACGTGTCCCACCTGCCTCCCTCCCACAACCCCAAAAAGTACCCCCCCCCCAAAAAAAAAGTCAGTGCCTTTTGCTAGTAATTAGTATACTGGGCAAAAGATAACTTGTTTTGTATAACTTCCATTATGAACTTTGTTGAAAACATAGTTTAGAAAGATGCATAAACTTAACTCAGTTAAAGCTAGTCAATTAATTTTGTGGTTTTCTTTTTCAGCAAATGGCTACCGCTCCCTTATTCCTGGCAGTATTCCAACCTCTGGATGCCTGTGAAAAAGTATTGAAACGCCACAACCTACAGCTAGAAAATTACCGGTGAGTCTGTAATTCATTCTATTTCTAGGATGTATAAACCTTAAATAAAGTCTTTCCTCAAAAGTCAGAATGTGGATGCCGATATAGAGGAGGAAAAAATGATCTCATTCATACTCATAGCTTGTTCTGCTCCGCTTTGGCTATTTGGACGATCCCTGATATACCAGTGACAAAGCAACTCCCAATCAGCGTCTCTA
This sequence comes from Conus betulinus, assembly GCA_016801955.1. Classification (NCBI taxonomy): domain Eukaryota; kingdom Metazoa; phylum Mollusca; class Gastropoda; order Neogastropoda; family Conidae; genus Conus; species Conus betulinus. The sequence continues at coordinate 152,396 of JADBJO010003012.1, read as the reverse complement.
TGACATGCAGGGAACTGGAAATGACACTTACAAAACTGTCAACCTCTTTGCAAGGGATCGAGAAGTGTTCTTTTTCTCAGATCCTCCACATTTGCTGAAGACGATGCGAAATAATCTCAGTAACTCTGGAGCTGGAAGAAACACTCGTCTTCTGTGGAAAGATGGAAAACACCTTCTCTGGAAGCATGTGTATGATGTGTACAACAATGACTTTACTCAGGGCCCCTTGCGGACTACAAAACTGACATACAATCACATCCACTTGACCCCTGCATCAGTGATGAATGTGAAGCTAGCTGTTCAGGTGATGAGCGAAAGTGTTGGCAAAATGTTGCTTGAGCAAGGAGAGGAGTGTCGAGAGACAGCCAACCTCATCATCAAGATGGACAAATATTTTGACTGTTTAAATGTTAGGGCCAAGAGTGAAGGCATTCAAAAAAGGAAAGCTTATCTGATGCCATTCACTAGTGTCGATGATGAGAGGTTTTCCTTTTTGGAGGAACTACTCAGGTACTTCACCGAGTGGAAGCAGGCCATCCAACAGCGGGATGGTTTCAGCCAGACAGAGAAGAACAAGATGTTCATCACTCATCAAACTTTCAAAGGCATGTGTATGACGCTTCGCTCCTTCCCAGAAGCTTGCAGGTATTTATTAACACATGGTGTTGAGTTTGTCCTGAGCAACCGCTTCTGTCAAGACCCTTTGAGAAAACACTTTGGGAGGCACCGGGGCCTTGGAAGGCGTTGTGACAATCCCACCTTGTGGGCGTTTGCCTACAATGAAAACAAGCTCAGAATGCAGCGCAGTCTTGCAATTGCTTGTCAGCCTAAAGGAAACATCACAAGGAGGCGACAGCATGAAGCAGAAGATGAGGCAGTTGAGATCAGCTGCAGCCCTCTGAAGAAAAAGAAAAGGCATTAGAAATGTTGTAAGCTCTGTAGGCCTATTGCTTACCAGCATCACTACAAAACTAGTGTTATATCCTCTACACCATCCGTTTTTTTCTCCACTGTCCTGCGCATATGTGAATTAATCATATAACTACTACATCCATCTAGAGCATTTTGCGCATGAGTGAAGTGATCATATGTCTTGCTGTTCTGTGCCCATGTACACATGTTATCAGTCACCTGAATTATCCCAAGTTTACCGCACAATTTTGTTCAACATTAGGTTTCATATGAGTGAAAATGACTTGAACAATTTGCATGTAAGGTGGCAGTTTTGATATAAGTTGGGGTAACTTGACTTAATTTAAACATGCCACATAAATGTGTATATAGATCAGCTGATCATGTGATCTTCTTCTTCTTCTTCTGCATACACAGGCTATGCGGTCACCCCCATTCTAAGCATACGTCAGTACACAACCTACTACCTAGCCATGGGGGTGGAAGTGATCAATTTGTACATGTGCACAATCCTCTGGAATCACATGGCAGTCATTTGATATACTTGTACAGGACAGTGGAGAGTAGTGAATGATGGACGATAGGACAGTGGTCCAGTCGTTTGGATGGACATTCTGTTAAAGCTATTGTGCATTTTCAAGACCAAAAAAAAAATCTTGATGGAGGGTTTTGTTTGTTGTTGTTTTACCTAGATGTAGCCTCCCTGAAGATGGAGTATGGCTACCTTTAAGGTGGGATTAAAAAAAAAAAAAAACAGTCATACACACAAAAAATCCACCCCCAGGGCTAGGTAGGTAGGCTGTGTATTGACTTGTATGCTTAGACTGGGGGTGACCGCAGGACTTGATAGCCTGTGTAAGAAGAAAAAGAACCTAGATGTAGTAATGATATATTGCATATAAAATCCGATGGTTAAATGTTGCCATGCATATGTTACTTTAAGCATGACTGGCAATTTTTTATGACCAAAATAATGTTATTAAATTAAGTCGATGGCTTGGAACCAAAGTAGACTATCCATAAGTAGTCAATTGAATGATTGTTGATCATATTTTTAAAACTAAGAGCTCTTATTAAAAAAAAAAACAAAAAAAAAAACTTTGCGGCTTATATATAAATTATAATGCTGATTATACTATTACAATTGCTGCAGTCTTTTTGTTGTTGTTGTTGTTGTTGTAAAAGTTGTTTATTATTGCACAAGGTCAATAATAAGTCAATCCACTATCTAGAGGCAGTTGACTTTGACTCCAAGCCATTGATAGAAATGTTATTTGCAAATTGCCTAATGTAATGTTGAAGAATTTGAGTTTTATTTTGAGATTGTCAACATTTTGAGTTAGGCAGACATTCTTTTTAGGTACCTGTTTTTTAGTTAGGCTGGAAAAAGTGGTTTTTTTCTGGTTTCCCAAACACCCCTGATTTTAAAAAAAAGGGAATGAAAGATGAATTCAAAGTAGTGCTCCCCATTATGCAAGCAAAAGCATTGTAGCCATCAAGTGACCAAATTTGACACAACAATTTACAACCCAGTGCTTTATTTTAACACAATTTTTCAAAAGAAAAGAAGCCGATCAACCACCCCTATTAAAAAGAAAATTGTTTCACAGGAAACATAACTTTTTTGGTCTTATCAGAGGTCCTTTGTACCTGTCTTTTTTTTTTTTTTTCTCAAAAAATGTAAGCTACATCCTTTATTTCTTTTTGACCTGTTAATTTTTTTTTTTTTTTTTTTTTTTGCGGTGCAAGAGTTTCGCTATATTTTTCCTGAAATACATGGCACAAGTAATAGTCTTTGATTTACCTAGTAAGAGTACAGTTACAGTTTAACCTTGCATTTTCTGCTTAAATTGTTCTGTCACACTTTTATTAAAGATGCCCAAGAAATTTAGAGTCAGTAGGAAAAACTAGGGTAGGTTGGGTAACCGAGGCATACTGATTTTGGTTACACTTACAGCGAACAAGGTGCATCCCCCAAACTTCACCCCACTTTCAGATTTTGTTATGGTGGATATCGCATTCCCCAAACTTCTACCTACTTTCACATTTGTTATTACATTTTGTTACTATTTTACCACTCACATTATAAGCCGCAGTGGTCAGTCTGAAAAAAGAGTAACATCTTTATAGCCTGAAAAATACGATAACCATTTTGTATGGCATGTTTAAGTGTTCTGCATCCAAAATACTTTTGTATTATTTCATGAACAGTAAGGCGATATTTTTTCCAAGCCCAAGACCTCTGCGCTTTATAATGTGAAGGGTTATAATCTGGATAATGCAGCACAACAGTAAGATGAAAGAAAAGAGACCACCAATGAATTCAAACACATTTTATTTAGTAACAAGTGCTTCCGATAAAACATGCTGGTAGGAAAGAAAGTGGACAGGAGCAACACAAATTCAAAATAATCAAATATAGTAATGGCTAAAGACAGCATGCTGTTGGTCTTGTAAGACAGTTCACACACTAAGCGGATACAAAATAATAAGCTCACACACTCATTCAAATGGTTCACATGATCTGAAATTTCACACTATGCATGAAATCTCTCTCTTTCTTGCTTTCAGTCTGGTAGTGTTAGACTCTCAATCCACATAAGGCCATGAACCTAATGGTATGCATGAAAAATAAATAAATAAATATTTATTCTTGGGAAATCAAGATTTGTCCACAATAAATGGAATTTCACACAAAACGAGTCACAATATATGAATTGCTCTGTATTTTCAGGACATAGATTGCAGTGTCATGATTTATGAAATATATTTTGCAATTCATGAACTAAAGTTTCTATAATTCTTTTTTGGTCACTCTCTTTGTTACAAGCAGAAAAGTGGGCTCCAGGGACAGGGTGTTTGCAACTGCTTTAAGGAACAAGTAACCTTTACCATGGGCAGTAGGCAGCTCTGTGATAGGCGACGAAAAACAAATGCTTTATCAAAATCTAGTAAACCTTTGTTATGAAACAAAAAACTTCACAGTACTACATTTGTCAATACACATGCATATGATTTGGCCAATACTTTGTGTTTCTTATTGTGTGTCATCAACATTGGGGATTTGTTTCTTTTGTCTCAGGCGTTTCCTAAGACCCTTTTCTCTCTTTTCCTTCTGTGTATTGCGATGGAAATTATCCATGAATGTCTTGCACTTGTGATGAGCTCTGATTTTAAAATAAAGAAATAATATATCCTTGAAGAGCTTTTGTTTGGTGTTTCTTGAACATTTACTTTGTACAAATGATCATGAAATCTAGTTGAAAACTGCATCCAGAGATAAACATTTCTGAAAGAAGTCCTGAAAAAGCATTGTTGTTGATGAAAATTCTCCAAACAAGCCCCTGAAAGTTGTCTCAAGATTCAGAAATATAAGTCTATATGTTGGATGCAGTTTCACTAGACCACCTCTGTCAAGTAAGGATGTCAGACTACCTGATTCCGATTTGCCACCTGTAGTCGTAAGTTCTTCAACCAAAGTAAGCAGTTCTTGCTTTTTTGCTCTGTGTTCTTCAGTCTACAAGCCTTTTGCTTTATTTTGCAAACTACAGCCCCACCAACATATACAGTAACAGCCCTATCCTTTCCATTTAATTCATAATCAGACGTGCTATCAAGTATCTTTGATTTTGTGCCGCAGTTACCCAGATTCTCTAGAAGGATTTCAAACGTTGCAAAACACAGCCATGTTGAAACTTTAGGGGTCACAATCTCATCCAGGGGCCACATGTTGTGCTGGTCTGCCACAGCAGCATGAAACTTGGCCAGGGCCTTTCCTTGATGCTGCTTTTGAAGTAGGCCCCAGTCACAGACAGGTCATCAGGAACTGCAGACAGGACAGTACCTTATGTCCTACACAAAGTAGCAAAACAACTTTTAAAAAAAAACTTTGGAACCATTACCCGATAGAATATAAATGTTTCTTTTCCTATTCTAAACACACTTAATTAATACAGTGCTACAGTGAGAAGCATCTGTGATCTGAAAAGGAAAAAAAATTGTTTCTTGTTTCCCAAATGACCTTAATTCTTGCCAACACACTCCCAACCCCCCCCATCCCCCACTCAATTCCAAAACTTTTTTTTTTTATACTGTTTACCAGTGAGTGGGGAAAAAATCCTGAAAAAAAAAAGCCAACATCAACAGAATAACAAACACTGTCATCCTGATTACAAAAGTGTATGAGTCATGGTAAACAATGAAATATGTGGTACTGAATTTGACAACAACAAAAATTTCAGTGTACCATTTTAACATAAATTTATTTTTTAAAAGCTGGTCTACTGACCCTATTTTAAAAACTGATTAAACAGGCAGTATTGCCTAAACTGACTTGCCAGCAAACTTCATTGATTGTGGTAAAGGAAATGATAATAAAAATATGATTATTTTTAACCACGCTGTGCTTTTACTATAAAAGACATTTTCATTGAATTAACAACTCTCTCAATTCACTTAATCCTAAGATTTTTTTTTTTTTTTTGGGGGGGGGGGGGGGGGGGGATCAATGAAAAACAGATCTGAAAGTGAAACAAGAAAATGGAGTTAATAGAGGGAGAGAAAAGTTCAAAGTTTTTACTACAACTTACGGTCTGCAGATTGGCAAATTTCATGCACCTCAACTGGCATGCAATCATCAGCAATCAACTTTGCACAGGCTTGGTTTACCACATCAAAGTCTACCTGAAGAAGGAGCAGAGAAAAAACAATAAGGAGCAAAGAAAAAAAAAAACAATGTCAAAAGCCATAAACTTAGATGTAAAAGGTACACTGGTAATGAAATAGAGACAAGAATATATTATTTTACTCTATACATAATAAGACGCACATTTTAAATCACATGTCTTTTCAAATGAGAGATTTTGTTATATATGATTTAAAAACTTTAGTTTCATAATATACCAAATCAGTGACACCCTTGCAAACACACACACACACACACACACACACACACACACACACACACACACACACACCATATTATAAAAACCACAGTGTTTATTTTTTTATGCTCTGTATGAATGTCTTTCTTCCCAGCTCCCTGAAGATGGAGTATGGCTACCTTTAAGGTGGGATACAAAAAACAGCCATACACACAAAAATCCACCCCCAAGGCTAGGTAGGTAGGTTGTGTATTGATTTGTATGCTTAGATTGGGGGTGACCACAGGAGTTGATAGCCTGTGTACAAAGAAGAAGAAGAAGAAGAATGTTAATTTAGAAAACAAAAATCAAAGCAGCATTTACTCACCACACTAAGAGATGTATAGTTCCTTTCCTGTTCAGTGACTTCGACCCCAGATGCCACCGAATGACTTGAGTCATCTATGTCCTGAAATCATTACAGTTTATTTGCTTCAATCAGTTTAAGAAATATTACATAAAATGTACAATAACATTTCACATAAGCCATAAAAAAAGGTTTGTCACAGTTTCTTGACCAACTCTTGCTTCTGACTACCAAATCTATTGTTGGCCAATGATATGGGGAAAAGGTAATAAAATGAAAGCAGTGCAGCCAGTCCTGCAAACAGATGTGACACAACTGTCAATGACATATAAGTTACAGAATTTCATGTGAGGAGGGGAGGCTGTGACACAACTGTCAATGACATATAAGTTACAGCATTTCATTTTCATGTGAGGAGGGGAGGCTGAAGCCAACATGCCAACACCCTTTTTTAAAACAAGTGAAACGGGGAGCATGTACTTTTTTTTTTTAAGACTTAAATGAAACTAAAAAGCAAATGAAAAAAAAAAGTTATTCTGGTGACATATTAATTTAAATATTAGTGCTAAGAAATTAGTAAAGATAATCAGGTCAGTAGGTCAGCTTTTCTCCCAAAAAGGTGATGCACTAGATATTTGTTTGTTTGTTTTAACATCATTATTTGGAAATTTTTTAGTTTATTGATAAGGGGTTGGGGGAGGGGGAGGGTCGCTAATAAACAAAAAGAAGTAAAGCTTAGCTCAGCATGGCAAGTTCCAAGTGTAGGTCTGATTCTTGTATGCGGAGTATGCGAGAGTTACAATATGAATGTGTACATATTTTGTGTGTGATGCTGTCTGTAAAAATAACGTGTGTGTGTGTGTGTCTGTGATTGCAAATTGTAAAGCGCTTTGGGATGTTAGAAAGCCCTATATAAATATTCTATTATTTATTTATTATATATGTCTTGGATGTCATTTCTGGCGATAATTTGAGATGGAACTAGAATACATGTACCCAGTAAAACATAGAATGAGAAATGCAAAAAAAAAAAAAAAAAAAAAAAGCCTTGCCTGGGTAAACACACACGCCCACCTCCCACTTCAGCTGGTTTCTCCCAGGCCCTGCTTCCAGAATCACAAACCTGTCTTATAAACAGAGGCTGCCTAGTGGTCATTTGTCAGAGGTACAGATACTTATTCAGTACTGAAGTAAATGTGCTGAGCCAAATGCACAGTGATAGAGCCCGCAGTGACGGTGGTTTCATTTAGATGATTCCACTACATCAGTACATACATGACACTGACAGTCAGATTGAAAACCCCCACAGTGGGGCACCGCAGACTGTGAAATTAAGGGCCCCTCCTGTTTCTGGAACCACAGGAGCTATCAAGTTCACTGTCATTAGGTAGCTAGGGGTTCCTTTCCTGTCATACCTCTTTTTCTCTTCAAGATTGTATCATTTCTGCCTCTGTTGCTCTACATCCTGTCTTTTTTTCAAAATTTTCTTCCCAGCTCCCTGAAGATGGAGTATGGCTACTTTAAGGTGGGATAAAAAAAAAAAAAAAAAAAAAACAGCCATACACACAAAAAACTCCACCCCCATGGCTAGGTAGGTAGGTTGTGTATTGACTTGTATACTTAGATTGGGGGTGACCGCAGGAGTTGATAGCCTGTCTACGAAGAAGAAGATGATAACGGAATAATCTACTACAATAAACAATCATTTGCTCTGCATAATTTAGTTTCCAGATGATCTCATTCATTTTCATATTGATTCTCCAGATCCACATGTTTCATTGTTAGTAGACCTAACGACGAACAACTACTCATTTGAACGCAATTTATAAAGTAAAAATGGGGGTTAGCTCACGTATGATTATTGCGAGATGTCTTTCAAAACAATATTCAAACGATTCTTACACTTCTCACTCTTTCTTCATAAGATGAGTAAGCGAAAACTTACTTTAAAATGTCATCGATAGCTGCTTCGTCTATGGTTTCTGTGTAAGCTGCCATGACGCCGGAAGTGCGTAATGCAAACTGTTCGCCTTCTCTCGCCAAACACGACTTCGCGAAAGGCTTGTCGCTTGCTGGCTGCGCGAGTTGGGTATCCTCTACCCACTACATATCTATGATTTTTGTCAGTGGTCTGTTAATCAACGTTCGTCTGTCGGCATCGGCACGTGGGGGGGGGGGGGGGGGGGGGGGGGGGGGTCTGAAGTATAGTGTGTTTTCATTGGTCAGATGTGTCAGTGGTTGTCCGTCGTCATGCCAACCAATACTGATCAATATTAAAGACGAAAACGTTCGCGTTCAGCGAGAATGACCTTCACCTTGCTAACACAGTGGGACACATCGCATCCGGTAGATTTGTGGATTGCAGATTGTGATGAATTAAGTCTCGTCAGGAGTTCAATTTAAAGGAAAGAAAAGTGAAATACGAAAGTATGGGTGTGAGACGGTGCTCCTGGGGTATCTGTCGAGCAGACAGTCGATACCCTGATCGTTATCCTGGGGTGCGCTTCATACCTTTTGTAAAGCCAAAGACTCAATTTGAGAGATGCCTACGGTGGATCGAAGCCTGTGGCCGACCACACAGCCAACTCAATGTGAATAAAATCAGCCCCTACACATACATCTGTTCAAGGGTAAGAGCTCTTTGGTGCTTTTTTTTTTCTTTAATAAAGTTAATGTTGAAGATGAACTAATAAAGTATCAGCCCTGATGTGTGATGGCTTCAGATGCGACAAAATCCCATGATAACTCATAATAACCCACAATCATAACGATGATCTATAATAAATCAAAAGTCGCACAGACAACAGACCAGAGAAGAGAATCGAATGGATGGATCAGCTTTCCGAATAAAAAAGTGTTTCGAAGTATCCAAGGGAGGTAATCTATGTCAGAGCTCGCGGTCAGCAAGAGTGACCCGCCTGTTTTCATTAAACACACGCGACTGGTGGACACACCAAAAGTTCACCACACCAGTTAGAATTAGCTCAATTAAAGAGAGAAAATGTCAAAACATGGGTTGGAAGCGGTTCTCCTACAATGCAGACTGCTGAGATCCCGACCGTTATCCTGGCTTGCGCTGCAAACAAAGCATTTGACACCCAAGAACTGTATGCTTGACTGATAATGTTAGCGATCTTCCCCGATTTTTTTTTTTTTTTTTTTTTTATCCGTAACAGGTCTATTGACATGACATGTTTTTAGCCGCCATGTTGCCAGCCTGTACCTTTACCAGTGTGGCACAGGCAGTGGGGAGGGTGCATGAGCATGCCACGTTCATGCAAACACAGTGACAGACCTTGTATTCCAGGGAGAAAAAAAAAGAAAAAAAGGGGTACCTGCAACAATATTCATCATGCCACATTCATGCAAACACAGTGACAGACCATGTATTCCAGGCAGAAGAAAAGGTTAAAAAAAAAAAAAAAAAAAGGGGGGGGGGGGGGGGGGGGGTACTAGCTACAATATTCATAATGTGAATGATATAACATCAATTTGGTCTTTTAAAAATGCTCACAAATAAAGTCATATTTTTGGTGAAAACCTACGTCCTTAAACATTACAAAAAAAAAAAAAAAAAACCCACATTGTGCAACTGTAAATAAAGAAAACAAAATTACATGAAAAAAATGTGCCTTATTGCATAGTTTAAAGTGATATTTAGCAGTTGTACATATGTTACAATGTTATAACATGCTGTGAATTATTCAAATTGTGTATGCAAAAATCAAACAAATTAATGTAAATGAAAGGAGGAACCAGCACAGTTTGGATTGATCGTTTTATAAAATGCTTTGATACTGACAATATGAAGGAGATACATTGATTGCCAAAACAATAATGTGTATAGGCTAGAGAATTTCAGGGAACTAATAACATTGCAGATCCGATGTGAATACCTGAGAGATGTTTAAAAAAGTGATCATAGTCCCTGACTGCATAGTCATTCTGACGTCAGTCAGTGGCTGAAAACAGTCACATACTGAGTCAGTCTTAAGTGTAACTTTAAGTCTTACTCTCTACTCATTGTTCATTACTTAATGTTTTAATCATTATATGGCCATCTTGATTTATTATTTGTTTAAAATGGATTATTATAACTTCTACTTGTTCTAGGTTGTTCCAAGATTGAGTATTGTCCTAGATCAGTTGCATGAGTGCTTTCCCTTTGAAACAATGTAAATGTGCAACAAGATTCTCGTTAGATAGGTTGAGGTATCCTTATCATGCTAAGCTTGGGGAATGCCAGACTGCATGTTAAATCAGGGAGATGGTGTGTGTGAGTGAACTGTGAGATTGCAAACATGGTGGTTGGTTGACAGGTGCTGGTCAGCAAGTTAAACCTGTTCTTGTTCTGTATCATGTTACCAAGAAGTGATAAGATAAGACTATAGCCCAGCCGACCGATACCAAGAAGTGACATAATAATATGTTCACAGCTCAAGAACATTCATATGATATTGATATTTTTGTTGCTTTTGTTTGTTTATTTTTCATATAAAGGACTGCTGGTCATGCTATCATTGTATTGATTTTGTTGTTTTGTTTGTTTTATTTGTCATATAAAGGACTGCTGATGGTGCTATCATTGTTTTGTGGGGGTTTTTTTTTAAATGAAGCATGTGTGACTTTATCCCACCTGAAATAATTTTTTTTTTAATCAGAAGTTGAAGAAGAAAGAAAATAAAAAAGAAAAATTTACTTCTTGACAAGCCCCAAGATTATGGATGTGCAGACAGTTTGGTTGGAAGCCAGAAATTTGTCACTTTTTTAGACTTGTTAATCCGTTTAATAATACTGTTTTCTTTTCAGCATTTTGTGGATGGAAGGCCCACTTATGACAATCCAGATCCTGTCAGTGCTAGTACAGACAGTTCCAACTCAGCCAAGAAAAAGAAAAGCTTCCAAGCAATGCTGTAAACCCCGGCCCTATGTCATAGTCGTTGATGCAGACTCCATTGATGAATACTCTTCTCTGAGACAGAAGGTTGGTTTTTTACAAACTTCAGAACGGTAATTGAAGGAGTTTAAATGGGAAGTATTGTTTGGTACATTTTCAGTGTCTGTTGTTTGTGAGGAAACTCTGCAGATGGTCAGCTTACATATGAGATCATAAAAAAAAAAAAAAAAAATGTGTTGCAGTTTTAATGAGTTAATGTCAATCAATGCACTTGATCTTTGATTAAAGTATCACTTGGTATGAACAGTATATAGTGTGTTGCAGTTTTAATGAGTTAATGTCAATCAATGCACATGATCTTTGATTAAAGTATCACTTGGTATGAACAGTACTATATACATTGTGGTGAGTAAGTGCATGTGAATAATATGCATGAATTTGTACTTTAGTTTGTGTAGTGGTGGGTTCTTTTAAGTATTTAAATGTTCATAGGGGAAAAGTCCCATCCTGACAACCTTATGGCAGATGTACTATACAGTATACTTTAGATGCCAGCCATTCTGTTTGTCATTCCAAAAAGGAGAGAATAGAGTAAATCAGTGATGAATTCATCACACACACACACACACACACACACACACACACACACACACACACACACACACACACACACACACACACAAAACATTAAGAGAAAGTTCCAGTGGGCAGATAGACCTTGCAGTACGAATTGGTAGAGTCTAGCCTGGAGTTTGTCAATATTTTCACTGCCTATTCGCAAGATCATGTTAATAGAATTTAGACAATAACAATGATGATTAAAGCATGTTTATAAATTATACCAAGGGAAAAAGTTTTCAAGATTTTCCTGAACAAAGTCAGAAAAAATTGCTGATGACTGTAAAGAATGTGTATTATAAGAAAACAAAGTATACTTACAATTAAACAAAGGACACTATTGTAAGTCATTGTATTGGAAATTATTTTTCCAGTAAAATGTTCATTTCTGTCAAGGCTTTACCTGTGTGGTAAACAATTCAAATGAAAATGCACTTTTTATTCTTAAGCTATTTCAATTGCAGCTCAACTTAGAATTAAGAGTTTGCAGTTTGAGCAGCCAATTGTAGGACTGAAAAAATATTGTGAACAAAATACAGAGAATTGAGGGTGAGGGTGGCGATTGAACAAATGAGATCATGGAAAAGACTTTGCAGCAAGACTTTCACAATGGTTACAATGTGGCAGAAATAGCATTACATTCCTTAGCCTCATGATTTAGAATCTCACACTGTAGACTTCAGAATAGCAAGTCCCAAGTGATTTTACTGGAGTTACGACTAGTGGAGTAGGAAACAGAATAGGAAGATAAGAAATGAAGGGAAGAAAGCGATGATGTGTACAGAAAATGAAATTATTTGCATTTGATTATGTTTTTTTTTTTATGGCCAATCTCATAGTTTGTCTGAAGAAGAAATGCTATCAATAAAGAAAAAAGGTTCATAATACAGTGAAATGTAAAAGCAAGTCAAGCCTGGAAAATCTACACACTGAAGGGGAAGGAGTTATAGCTGTTTGCAATATAGTGCCAGCAAGAACTTTGCATGAGTGACTAGAGTAACATATATACTGTTTCCATTTCTCTGTTCTTTGATTTGTTGTGCTCGGGTGAGAGACCTTTTTGGCTGTATCTGTTTTAATGCAGATTTGTTTCAAGTGGTCATCATCAACATACCTTTATGTCACACATGTGACAATTTTTTTATCTGTTTTAGGTTTTCCACCAGTAATGAAATCCTAGGTGGCTGGATTTTGGCCTGAGTGCTACATTTTTTATTTTGGGTAATTTATCAAGTGAATTTTTTCTTTTAAGATCTGTTATTGTTAAGAACAGGTTATTTACTGAGGTGTTTTCACAGTGGCTTGGGATTTATGATGGGCTAGGTTATGATGAAATGGAGACCACAGTGAGAAGTGCATCTTTTCTGTTCTCACTGAGATGTATGATGGGCTGGGTTATGATGAAATGGAAACCACAGTGAGAAGTGCATCTTTTCTGTTCTCACTGCAGGTGGTGAAGAGCTCTGAAGTTATGGAAATTGTTTCAATGCAATGTCAAAGATTTAAGGGTTTGGTAATGTATATCTTTGACTTTTATTGTTACCTGTGTTTTTTTAAATTGGCAACAGTAGAAATTTCCAGTTACATAACCATTAGAAATATTAAGCTTTGGTTGTAATTTGGTGGTGACTGAAGTATTGACCAAGAAAGAAGAACAAGTTTTTTGAAAGAATGGAGTTCTTGTTAGAGAGTTTCTCTGTGCTGTTTATGACCTTTGCAACTGAATGTATTTATTATAAAACCTGCTTGATTCTCCCATTTCAGATGGTGGAGGAAGACCAAGAAAGAAGTCAGAGCAGTCCAAACAAGGTAGATTGACCCAAACCATACAGCTACAAGTCAAGAAAGAGGGAGACTCTTTTCCATTTTGTTGTTTTATTTTCAGTAGGATTAGGACATGCTCAGGCAGGGCATGGACAGTGTACGAAGCTGTTCGCGTATCTTCTTGAATAAAGGTCTTAAAATCTTTGAGACCTGTCTTTCTTCACACCATCCCCCTCCCTTCTTTCTTTCTCATTTGGACGGTATTTATCACTACTTTTAATTAGTGAGTTTAAGGCTCTCTAACTGTGTTTTTACATAGAGTAAAATAAGTTTGTGAGACAGATGCGATGGACTTGAAGAGGAAGAAAAACTCTTTCAAACAGGAGGGGATGTGGTCCAACACAGTTAAGTTTGAATTGTTTGACGAGATTCTGAAATCTCAGGCACAAGTTTAACTTCATTGCAGATCTCATGGGTAGTGCCATTTCTCTCCCCTTTGACTTCCATACTCAGCATGTATTTGGACGAGTGAATTCCTGTGTGTCAGACACTTCAGGGGATAAAAAATACCCCCCGAAGTGTCTGACACACAAAAGTTCACTCTCCCACTCCGCCCTAAACTCTCAATCCCTTCTTAGTGTGTCAGACACTTCGGGGATAAAAAAATGGCATTCCCACTCCCACTGCACCCTAAACACTCAATCCCTTCTCAGGAGATTTGATTGTCAAACACTGTGGGAGTGGAGATAGCTTTGTCCAAATCTTTTCAAACCAGGAATTTGTGATAGAGACATAAAAAAGCAAAGTTGGTGGCAGTTTGATTGGACTGCAAAAAACATTATCTGGGCAGTATAATGAATATGCATGTCTTCCTGGGCTGGACTCAAACCTACCTTTTAGGTTGCCAAACCAGTGATCCACAGTTCCAGTATAGAAAGATGTCTTTAAGTTTGAAAAGGGCCAGTGACGTACATGTCATTTCAGTGCTTCAGATTGTAACTGTACCTGTCTCAGTAGCATACACCAAAAAAAAAAAAAAAAACAGAAAGGGAAAAGTTGAAATAATGTGTGGAACTTGAACCGAATCGATTTTCTGTGTCTGCATTTTTTTGTGTGCATACATGCTTGAGTTAGTTGGGAATGGGGATGTGCATGTCTGCATGGATGTTTGTGTATGTGTTTGCATGGATGTGAATGAGAGTTTGAGAAAGTGGGGGGGGGGGGGGGGGGGGGGGGGGGGGCTGTACAAATCTTGTGTTAATATGCATGACTGATTTGTGTGAGTAGTCCGTGAATATCAAAATTTTTTTATGGGTGAAATGTTGGAAATGTGTAACGCGGTTTTATGAAACTCAATGTAAGCTGCACAATCTGTCTTGCAATTTGTCTCTACTACTTATTATTTTTACTTTTGATATGTATTCCAAAATGCTTTGGGCTTCAGAAAGCACATGTAAATGTCCATTATTGTTATTATTATTGTTATTACTGTTGAATGCAGATGCCTTATCAATGTCAAACCAGTTTGTCAAATCACTGTGGACTTCAAAAAAAAGTTGAGGGTCGCATCTGCAAGAGGTGAACAATTTCTAGTAGAATTGCATTCAAATAGTTTTTGTTTGCAAAACGATCAGCTCCATAAAACAATCAACCATGGACCTACTCATTTACATGCAGGCCACAAATCAGTTCAGCTTGCCTCTGGGGGACTCCGGCTGGGAGGTCGTAGGTTCGAATCCCATCAGAAGTCATGTGGGTCTTTCTGCCCCGACCGGCTCCTACCCAGAGTTGAGTTTGCTGCGGGCTCAGTTGGGAAGACTGGGACCACACAGTCGAGTTTCATCCACTTAATGGATGCGTTTCTGAGAGTGTTGCTCAAATTTCTGACCAACACTGCAGGTGCTGTATCTCTCGGGCCTGGTTGACGCCGGGATATATTATGAAAGGAAGCGTAGAGTACAGCCCTGTCATGTAGTCTCAGACCGAATGGAAATCCGTAGCATCATCTTAATCATCCTCATTCTCATCGATCAGCATAAAAAAAAAAAGTCTCAAATTCTGTGGCCCTTCATGCCCTGCTCTCATGGTGACCTCAGTTTCGATGTCCTCTCCACGTCTGTGGCCTTGGTTTGGTTCCGTTGGGGTCACGGTATCGGCGAGTCCATGGGGGCTGTCGTTGGACGGACGTGGTGGCGCCCTCCGGAGGGAGAGCTCACTCGCACGCGGCTCCGCGACTAAGCAATTATTGTCGTCAGTAGGGGGCTTAGTAGGTGGTGTCCTGCGTATGTTAGATCAGAACAGGCGCCACTGAACACCACTGAAGTGACTCGGCAGCAGTGCAGTGTCTCCTCCGGTGGGTTGCCTCTTGACGACTCGACATTGACTGCTCCCTGTGGATTGCCGGGGCTGCCGGGGCTGCGGCGGGGCCGATCGGGCTGTGGCTGTGGACGGGGTGTCGGAATGAGCGGCGTAAAAAAAAAAAAAAAAATGATTCAGCAAAGGTTGAGTTCAGCAGCGCATGCAACTGTGCTCATCATTTTCAAGCAGCCCCTTATGCCTTAGACCAGACTGAAGCTGTGAATCTATCCGTATCCATCAGTCTCAGTCTCTGCATCCTGTGCATACTCATGATATAGTTGTTGTGTTGAAATTGGAAGACTTGTTTATTTTAAATGCCTGTAAACTGATGCTGTTAACATGTCACTGATTCATTGTAACATTTTGCAACTGAGGTGTATGTCCCTGCCTGTTGCATTGAGCAGCATCCAGCAGCAGCGCTGACAGTGTGCAGACCCGAAGACAGTGGGAGAAGTGCTGTGTGCGCAGCTGCAGCAGTCCTCATTTTAAACGGCTGGACATCAAGAAGACCTTTTTTTCCTTTTCCCAACAGACGATTCAAGGTAATCCTCATGGATCTGCTTATTTTTCTGATTTCAGATGCAGAAAGCATACCTACTCAAGTTCTTTAAATAAAGACTGAATTTGTGTGGTTGTTGGTTTCATTAAATGACTGAAAGGCTTATTCAAAAGACATGGATGTCTTTCAAATAAAGGCTTTTTATCCACTTAAGGAAGCCAGCAACAGAACTTGAAAATCATTTGTTGTGGCACATTGTCATGTCAGTTCTTTCTAGCTCATGGATGAAATGAGGTATGTTATGCAAGTCTAGATTTGAATGTTATAAAGTGTACAGTTTTTTTGTATGTTTGGGTTTTTTTTTTTTCAGAAAGAAGTGTTGGCACACCTCATAATGAATTTCAGAATACTGTTTGATGCACAGCATTTAGGTGTCTCTGAAGAAGAAAGAAATATTTGTTTTTAAAAGAAGAAACCATAAGATTCTCAATTGAAAGCTGGTTTTGAATTAACCGCAGCACAGCTTAACCAACTTGCATAGCTACAGATGGGGAATAATTCACATTTTCAAACTAATTGCATAGGTTATCTCCTTTGGGGGGTGCAGAATTTGCATTTTCTAACTAAATGCATGTTCAGTTATGTTTTTCATAGCACAGTTGATCATAGCGACTATATGTATATACATATCTGGACTGAAAGTAAAATGACATCAAATCTACATAGAAAGAGTTTCAGTTGCTGTAGATTGTGTTCTTGCCAAACCATATGCATAGATAAATTTTTGCGCATGTGCACAAACACACATACATTGTATACTCTCACACTCAGCCTTACACATACATACATGTTCGTATTTGCCTGAAATTGACGATAAGACAACTTCAAGTTGCGAATATGATTTGCTGCAGTTACTGCCTCCTTTGCTCCATATCCTTGTCCCCCATTTGGTGCTGTTGATAAAGGAAAGTGATTGCATCATTAGGCTTTCCTTGGCAAAATGTATGTGGGACATGTATAAGTCATCAGAAAATAGAGCATGCAAATTGGCAACTTTCCATTCTCAATTTAGAATTCAGCTTAATTTCCAAAATGTAAATAACTTGAATATGCCTGTAGTTATGGACATGACAAGGAGGAGATAAATTCATTTGTGATTGTATGGTCTGTTTCCAGCATGTAGAAGTCCTTGCAATGCTAAAGAAATGGAGAGTGTTAGATTTGGAACTATGTGGCTTCTCTTCATCCACGTTATCAGAATCAGCAAGTGCTTCACTCTGTCTTTCAGGTGCAAGGAGTGGCTTAAGAACTGTGGGCAGAAAGACCTGATGGGAAAGTCTTCCCTCCAGCTACGGCTGAAAGGATACAAAGTCTGCAGTGAGCATTTTGAGGACAGTCAGTTCCAGACCTCTGCAGGTGCTAGAGGAAGGAAGAAACTTGTCTCCACTGCCGTTCCAACCATTTTCAGAAAGAAGCTGTATTCAAGGAGCTCAGGACCAAGACCGCCACACCAGGGGAAGTCGGCATCATGCCTTCAGGTGCAGCTGTTCAGCCATTCACAGCCAGTGGCTACAGGTGGGCAGCTGTGTGCTATGTCCTGAGGTTTACAAGTGCATATCTGTCCCCTTGCTCTGTGTTGCACACACAGTCACACAATTATGCATATACTGTGCAGACATACGTACACTTGTACCTGTCTGTCCTTTCGTGTGCATTGCTTGCACATCCCTTTCTGCTCCATGCCTTGCCATTGGAGCCACCCCTGCTTTTGTTTTCATTGCTGGCCACAGTTACCATAATTTCTGGGCCATAATGTGGTTGTGTGTGTTGGTGTTGTTGTTGTTGTTGATGTTGCTGCAGTTTAATTCTTACTTTTTGCCTCATGCAGAATCAAGAACAAAGACAGAATGACTGTGCCACCGAACGAAAGAACAAATTACAAAGCAAATATGATTCCTTTTGACCTATTTGGTCGTCTTTAGGCAAGACAAATAACATTTAAGACAATGAAAACAAAGGACAAATAGACGGTCACTTTTCTCTTCAAACTGATGCAGGAAGGCTGAAGGCGAGTAGGAGGACTGCGCAGTGTATTGTTTGTGAGAAAGGACCATGCACTATATGGTTTGTTTTTATAAGGACCATGCACTATATGGTTTGTTTTTTAAAGCACTATGCACTGTATGGTTTGTTTTTATAAGGACCATGCACTATATGGTTTTTTTTTATAAGCACCATGTGCACTATATGGTTTGTTTTTTATAAGGACCGTGCACTGTATGGTTGTGATGGTGAGTTGGACCATGCACTATATGGTTTGTTTTTGGTCAGGACCATGCACTGTATGGTTCATGATGGTGAGTTGGACCATGCACTATACGGTTGAGTTTGGACCATTGACTGTATGGCTCACCATGCACTATACCATGCTCTATGGTTCATTTGGTCATAAGGACCATGCTCATGATGGTGATTGGTTTATTTTCATAAGGTCAGTATGCACTGTATGGGTTTGTTTTTATTGCACCATGTACTATATGGTTCATTATGGTCAGTATGGACCATGCACTGTATGGCTCATGATGGTGAGTTGGACCATGCGCTATATGGTTCATTATGGTCAGTTGGACCATGCACTATATGGTTCATGATGGTGAGTTGGACCATGCACTATATGGTTCATTATGGTCAGCATGGACCATTGACTGTATGGCTCATGATGGTGAGTTGGACCATGCACTATATGGTTCATTATGGGTGAGTTGGACCATGCACTATATGGTTCATTATGGTCAGTATGGACCATTGACTGTATGGTTCATTATGGGGAGTTGGACCATGCACTATATGGTTCATTATGGGAGTTGGACCATGACTATATGGTTCATGATGGGAGTTGGACCATGCACTATATGGTTCATTATGGGGAGTCAGATCATGCACTATATGGTTCATATGGGGATGGCCATGCACATATATGGTTCATTATGGGGAGTTGGACCATGCACTATATGGTTCATGATGGGGTAGTTGGACCATGACTATATGGTTCATGATGGGGGAGTTGGACCATGCACTATACCATGCACTATACTATATGGCTCTCATGAGTAGTGGACCATGCACTGTATGGCTCATGATGGTGAGTTGGACCATGCACTATATGGTTCATTATGGGGAGTTACCATGCACTACCTGATGGCTCATGCATATATGGTTCATTATGGGGAGTTGGACCATGCACTATATGGTTCATGATGGTGATGGACCGTGTACTATATGGTTCATTATGGGTATGGATCATGCACTATATGGTTCATTATGTTGAGTTGGACCATGCACTATATGGTTCATTATGGGGAGTTGGACCATGCACTATATGGTTCATTATGGTGAGTTGGACCCATGTGACTATATGGTTCATTATGGGGAGTTGGATCATGCGCTATATGGTTCATGATGGCGAGTTGGACCGTGCACTATATGGTTCATTATGGGGAGTTGGACCGTGCACTATATGGTTCATTATGGTGAGTTGGACCGTGCACTATATGGTTCATTATGGGGAGTTGGACCGTGCACTATATGGTTATTATGGTGAGTTGGACCGTGTACTATATGGTTCATTATGGGGAGTTGGATCAAGCAGTAGTGATTCATAAAGGGGGAATATGGGCCTTACACTTTCAGGTTGAGAACAATGAGTAAGCACTGTGCAGTTTTATAGGTCATGATCATGAATATGGACCATGGAGAATATGGGTCATGACAGTGAATATAGACCAAGCATTATATGGGTCATAATGGTGAGAATGGACCAAGCAGTGTGTTGAGTATAGATCATATAGACTATAGGTCATGATGGTAAGTACGTGTGCATGTAAGTATGTGTACATAGCCCCAAGATAGTGAGTATGGACCATGCAATGCATGATTCATGATCGTAGGTTTTTAATGGTATTCATCATGACCAGTCAATCCTTTGGAATGCAGATCTGGAGTTAAAGTATCTGAGTGGCTGCAGGCATTCTACATTACAGACAAAAAACATGTCAGACACAGCTGGAGATAGAGAGTGCTCTTCGTTTCTGGTGAGAAAATAAGCTATTATGTCAATAGATGCACATAACAAGTAAACATGTTTTGTCCATTCAAAAGGCAATAACACTCACAGACTGTGTGGGTTTCAGGACATGTACGTCACATCCAGATGGACCATCAGTATGCCAGACAGATGCCAGAAGTGGAGATCGACTTTGCTGAAGACCCCACCCTGCATACAAAAGCACCCAACACCCTGGCAGGTGGGCAGTTTGGTCTGCAAAGACTCCATCTTACACTGGATGGAGATATCTTTAAGGTTGCATTTTCATCGTCATTTTGTTGGATTGTACCCAGTGATTACTTTTTTCTGCTCAAATGCAATGAATTGCCTTGAAGGGAGAAGAAAAAGGAAGAAAACAGGCAAAATGCAGCAGATCCATTTCAGAGTTTCAGGAGAGGTATATCTCAATGAAAAAATTCTTCCGTCTTGAAATTGCATATCGTTGGCCTTTGATTTGAAAATAAAGAAAATCATATCTATTTATCGCCATTTTCTTTCTTTAATTCTGAGATGACCAGTTGAATATGACCAGTTGAATTTCTAATGTGATAACTTTGCTTTTTCTGTGTTTGTTGATTGCAGTTTCACAGTTTTTTCATTTTTGTTGATCGCAGTTTCACGGCTGAGTCAATTTGGGCTATCACACAGTTTCACAGCTGAGTCGGTGTGGGCTATCACACAGTTTCACAGCTGAGTTAGTGTGGGCTATCACACAGTTTCACAGCTGACTGTTTGGGCTATCACACAGTTCACAGCTGAGTCAGTTTGGGCTGTCACACAGTTTCATGGCTGAGTCAGTTTGGGCTGTCACATCACACAGTGTGGGCTATCACAGTTTCACAGCTGAGTCAGTTTGGGCTATCACACAGTTTCATAGCTGAGTCAGTGTGGGCTATCACACAGTTTCACGGCTGAGTCAGTTTGGGCTATCACACAGTTTCACAGCTGAGTCAGTTTGGGCTATCACACAGTTTCACAGTGGAGTCAGTGTGGGCTATCACACAGCTTCACCGCTGAGTCAGTTTGGGCTATCACACAGTTTCACCGCTGAGTCAGTTTGGGCTATCACACAGTTTCACAGTTTCAGTCAGCTGAGTGTCACAGCTGAGTCAGTGTGGGCTATCACAAAATTCTGAACTCAGGAACTGACAAAGTCTTTCAGCTACCTGAAGTAGGCTTGTAGGTGATTTTCTTCAAATGTTTTCATAAAATACTTTTTTTTCTACCCAAAGGTCATGACAGAGCAGAATTTTGGCTACACAACTATTTGTATTTCCAAATAAAGCTCCTATTGCTTGCTGTACAGTTTATACCAATAATGTGACTTTCCCATCTTGACAGAAGTTTGGCATCTGCCATTTGTATTGACTGATCCATTCAGTCAGACTGTAGTTTTGCTCTTAATTCAGGCAACTTAACCCTCTTGTCAATCGGGCGCCCGCTAGCGCCCAACCGGAAATCACACAGCCAAAAACGCTGAGCGCCTGCCAGCGCCCGGGTAAAACACATGGCAACAATGGGCGCCGCCATGTTTCTCGTAGAAAAGGAAGTCTCGTGAGAACGTGATTTCCTTCTTCCTGTAGCCATTTTCTACCGTCTGCAAAAAACCGCGAGTCGATGCGTGCCGTGGTTCTCGAGTTACGAATTTTTTAAGTTTTGAAGTCGAAATGCGGTTTTTCACCATGGCTTACCTTGATTTCTGCCGTTCTATAATGAGATTTAGTGATGGAGATACTGCGATTTGTAGAATTTATGGCATAAGACTAATTGAAAGTGCTGGGTGATGAAGCTTAGAGTGACCTAGATTTCGACTGGATGAGGTTCAAGGTATTATGAGCAACGATTCGGAAGAAAGTTCTGAAGAAGAAGATTTTTTTTTCCCCCGAGTAAATGGCTCATGTGACATTCTACAAACTTACGATATAGCAACATATATATTCGTAGGAATTTTTAAAAATTATTTTCATTTCATTCTTTCCTTTCCTCTCTTTTAAATTATTTTTTTAATTGAGTAACCATGTTCAAATTACGGAGTTACCTATCTTGCCGATGGTTTTCGGTGTTGCTAAGCACGGATAAGTAAGTGCATGCTGAAGAGGGTTAATAACAAAAACGTCTTGCTGAATCATCATTGAGACAGAGGGATAAGATGTGTGACATAAGGAACTATTGCTTAAGAAAATAGTCATGTGGCAAGCGTTTAAAGAAATTAGAGAACTTGGTTTGCAGTCGTTACACAACAGTGCGTATACCATAACGTTTTGGTGTGTGTGTGTGTGTGTGTGTGTGTGTGTGTGTGTGTGTGTTTGGTGTCACCTGAAAAAGACCAGTAAATTATTCCTTTAGTGTTTGTTGTGTTCAGTCGGCTGCTCAACATTTCAGTGTTTGTTTTTCTGTTTTAACTTCACCTGCTGTCGTTGTACTTTGCAAAGAAGTGAAACATTATGAAATGAAAGCTAGTATGTGCTATGAGCTAAAATGGTAAGCAGACAATTCACTGGATTTGGTCCACTTTGTTGCTCTGACTTCCTGTACAGCATGCAGTGTGTCTGTCACCAGAGGGCATGTAGGATTCGTCTGAATTTAGAGGTCTTTGTGTCCATCAGTGTACATGGAACATTTTCACTAAATGCACCATTCCTCTTAAACTTAATTAGGAACTGTATCACTTAGGATAGATCCATAGTTTGTGATTGATCAATGTTGGTGCTTTACTTACGATGGATCACTTTTTGTGACAGAGACAAAAACCACACCGACGACCAAAACAGACTGTCACACATTATCTGGTTATAAGATCATGAAAAATCAGTGTGTGTGTTACTTACCACTCCAGATTTTCTTCGTACGTTTTTTTTCACAAATATGCTGTTCACCTAGGAAGCATATGGTTTGAATTGATAAGGCATAGCACCAAAGAAGTCTCTCTTTGTCATGTTGTATATTCTGCTGAGCTTCATGATATTTAATCATGATCATTATCACTCTGGTGAGCTTCATAATCATTAACCATAATATCATTATCACTGCTTTCATGAGACAGATCAAGCAGCAAGCTAGAATAGTTCAACTCAAAGGAAGACCCTAAGCACTTTGGACTAGCAAATGTTTCATGTGTTGTTGACAAGCTCAATTACTGAAATGACTGGGATGAAAATGAGTCTTTTTTTTCCTTTTTGTGGCATCAGTTATTGGATCAATGGAGTACCTAAGGCAGTCATTTTCTCTTTTTTTCTTTCTTTTTTTTTTTCCCCAATGCCAAAATCCACCTCTTCATTTGTTGGTGCTTTACACTGTCCTCTTCATCTGCCAAAAAAACAAAAAGGGGAAAAAAATTTTTTTTTTTTTTTAATTTTCACTAGCTTTTTTTCCTTCATTTTTTTTTTTTCTTTTCCAACCAGTCTCTTATACACCATGCATAGTCTGTATGTTCTCTTACAAATGGACATATTTTTGCTGATTTTAGGGTTTAGGATTTGATACAAAGTGTCTAGGTTTGTTAATGTTCTAATGTGTAGTGTACTGGCACACTCACTCTTTTGTTTCATCTATGCTGTTTTCTTAGGATAGAAAGGAGTCAGTTCATTTTAATGTAATGTAATATCTAAGCTCTTTTATTTAGTATAGAGATTGGAAAGCAGCAACAAATGAATTCTGTTGCCTCCATCATTCCTCTTATTGTGTTCATCATGTTTTGTTTCAATGTGTACAGCAGATGTGTCTCCTCAATCCCCTGCCCATGCGGAGACAGCCAGTGCCCCCCAGTGCTTCACAGCAGGCGTGGACATCAAGGAGGAGAGCCCATGGATGCAGGGGGACCGAATTCATCAGTGCCAAGATGGAACCTCCAGATGATTATACTGAATGTGTGCCTAGTGAGACCGTGTAATACTAGGTTCATCAGTGCCAAGATGGAACCTCCGGATGATTATACTGAATGTGTGCCTAGTGAGACTGAACCACAGTGTAATACTAGGACAGCGCCCCTCTTCCACTGTCAGACTGAACCTAAGAATGTCATGACCGGACCTCTGGAAATCAAAACTGAACCTCAGGATTTTATAAGGGAATCGCAGGATGTGGGACCTGAACTTCGTGAAATCAAATCAGAACCAGTTTATTTTGAAGAACAGTGGACAAACTCTGAGCCTGTGTCGACAACTTAGCTCATACAACTGATTTTAGGGCTGTGGTTAGCTAATTCAGATTGTGGTGACCGAGGTGATTTCAAGGTTGAATTAGATGACACACAGTCAGACACAAAGTCTGCACAGCAAGACAGAGAGAGAGAATACAAGATCTGCTAGGAACCAGACTTCTGACCGTGATTCTTGATTTCCGCAGGGTACATAAGTTGGTTTTTATGAATGAGCACATCTTCTCCAACTTAAGATTTGTTGGCAGCTTCACATAAAGTGTCACTTTTTTCAGATACTTTTCTGTATATATTCAGTCTTCTTTTGAACTAGAGCACTTGATTCCAACATAAGATTGCAGTAGAAATATTGTTAAGTTGGTGTTTTCAGCCACGTTTAACAAGTGATGACAGAAGACCCAAGTTTATATATCAGTCAGCATTTCTTCAGACAGAAACTTGTTATGACTCATTAAGACATGTGCTTGCAAGCAGGGACATTGTTATCAGTCAGTGCACATTGTCTAATGGAACATTGTCCAGCGGTGCATTGTTTTCAGTCAGTGCACATTGTCTAATGGAACATTGTCCAGCGGTGCATTGTTTTCAGCCAGTGCACAGTCTAATGGAACATTGTCCAGCAGTGCACCTTGGCAAGGTTTTACCTCACCTCTGCAAAGACATCAACAACTGTATGTATCTTGGTGAATTGCAGGTATTGCATGGAAACTGATTGGTGAAAAAGATGAATTGTGGTTAGTAAAAGAGTATTTAACTGACTGTAAGATGATGAGAAAAAAAGATTAATGATAGCAGCTACTGTAAAAAGATTGATAACAGCTGCTGTGATCTCTAAACGTAAGAGATTGAACTCTCAGCAGCATACCCAGCCAGCTGATGATGACAATGTTGCCAATAGCAGGGTCAAGCCAGCTGATGATGACAATGTTGCCAATAGCAGGGCCAAAGCCAGCTGATGATGACAATGTTGCCAGTAGCAGGGCCAAAGCCAGCTGATGATGACGGTGTTGCCAATAGCAGGGCCAAGCCAGCTGATGATGACAATGTTGCCAATAGCAGGGCCAAGCCAGCTGATGATGACAGTGTTGCCAATAGCAGGGCCAAGCCAGCTGATGATGACGGTGTTGCCAATAGCAGGGCCAAGCCAGCTGATGATGACGGTGTTGCCAATAGCAGGGCCAAGCCAGCTGATGATGACGATGTTGCCAATAGCAGGGCCAAGCCAGCTGATGATGACGATGTTTCCAATAGCAGGGCCAAGCCAGCTGATGATGACGATGTTGCCAATAGCAGGGCCAAGCCAGCTGATGATGACAATGTTGCCAATAGCAGGGCCAAGCCAGCTGATGATGACGATGTTGCCAATAGCAGGACCAAGCCAACTGATGATGACGATGTTGCCAATAGCAGGGCCAAGCCAACTGATGATGACGGTGTTGCCAATAGCAGGGCCAAGCCAGCTGATGATGACAATGTTGCCAATAGCAGGACCAAGCCAGCTGATGATGACAATGTTGCCAATAGCAGGGCTAAGCCAGCTGATGATGACAATGTTGCCAATAGCAGGGCTAAGCCAACTGATGATGACGGTGTTGCCAATAGCAGGGCCAAGCCAACTGATGATGACGGTGTTGCCAATAGCAGGGCCAAGCCAGCTGATGATGACAATGTTGCCAATAGCAGGGCCAAGCCAGCTGATGATGACAGTGTTGCCAATAGCAGGACCAAGCCAGCTGATGATGACGATGTTGCCAATAGCAGGGCCAAGCCAGCTGATGATGACAATGTTGCCAATAGCAGGGCCAAGCCAGCTGATGATGACGGTGTTGCCAATAGCAGGGCCAAGCCAGCTGATGATGACGGTGTTGCCAATAGCAGGGCCAAGCCAGCTGATGATGACAATGTTGCCAATAGCAGGGCCAAGCCAGCTGAAGATGACGATGTTGCGAATAGCAGGACCAAGCCAACTGATGATGACAATGTTGCCAATAGCAGGGCCAAGCCAACTGATGATGACGGTGTTGCCAATAGCAGGGCCAAGCCAGCTGATGATGACAATGTTGCCAATAGCAGGGCCAAGCCAGCTGATGATGACGGTGTTGCCAGTAGCAGAGCCAAGCCAGCTGATGATGACGATGTTGCCAGTATCAGCGCCAAGAAAGAGGTCACTGATGACTGAACAGTGCAGCAGCAGTTGTGGAAGGATGATGTACGGGCCAGAGAGGAGAGAGACGCTAGTGATCACTGAGGCCATGATGGAGTAGTGGGAAAACAATAGTTTTCAGGTTTGGGGGAGATGAGTTAGACCGATAGGATCCAACAGGTTTTTCTTCTCTTTTTTTTTTTTTTTTTTTTTTTTTGGTATGTGTGTTAGGTTTCCTAACACTTGTTTGAAATGCTTTGAAAGAGAAGCAGAAAGCAAGGAATTTGACTGGAGTTGAGTGTACTGGAGAAAAAAAGTCTCTTACTAGTCAATATTTGTTATTTCATGTGTGTTATATGTAATATTGAATGAAATGAACATGCTGGTTACTTTAGTGTTTTCTTTTTGTCATGCAGCAGCCCAGTAATCTAATATTTTTTTTTGTTTTTGTTTTCACTTCTGCCTGCAGTCTTTCTTTCAAAACTTGCTTTTCAATTCAAAGTGCTACCCTTAATTGTGTTCTGTTGTTTTGTGCATCTGAATAACTTTCCTTTTAATTCTACTCGGATCTTTTAGCATAAGCCTTTTTTTTTTTTTCATTTTGGTTGTTTCTTACTTTTGTATATTTCTTTACATCACTTTTTTTCCTTTTTCCCTTTGCCCTTGGATAGTCTCTTTGTGAATTAATTGACTTGATTTTCTTCCTGTGGTGTTGAGAAGATCACGTGAATGATTTTCCTTAATTATCATGGGTGGACTATCTGAACCCTAGCCAGCCTGGATCTAAAGCCAGGTTTCATTCTGAGAGGAAGTTGATTCTAGACAGGCTGAAACAAATAGTTGTGCTCCAAGACAGAATTCAGTGGTTGTCATACGCTATCATTAAAGAGTTGAATATTCGAACTGTAACACAGTTTTATCCTATCTCTCCTGCTGCTAATTCTTTGCTCCCCCCCCCCCCCCCCCCCCCCCCCCCCTCCCCCCTTCTACCACCACACCCTTGATAAGTCATTGAAGTCAATAAAGGGTTTAAGATTAACACTCTCTCCCTTTCACCCCATCTCTTCTACTACTTTCCAACACACACATACACACCCAAACATACCCTTCTCCCGTTCTTAAGACACTTTTATAATAACTTATTCATCTTCTTTCTTTTCTTTCTGTGTTTTTTTTCCTTGCACTGCCAACAGAAGACCAGCATTGTCTATGATCCTAATGCCAAAAATTGTCATGGTGAAGAAAAGCCTCAACATTTCATGTCTTCATTGTTATTGATCTGGGACTGCCTTTTCTGAATTGGTTCATATTTGCTTAATGTCAATCTGCAGACTTGTGTGTGATCTTAACACATTTTTTTTTTCAATTGGTCCAGTGTGTGTGTGTGTGTGTGTGTGTGTGTGTGTGTGTGTGTGTGTGTGTGTGTGTGTGTGTGTGCTGCTGCTGTCAGAAAAGGAGAAAAGCAAGGTCCCTAGCAATGGCCTGATGATGAATTGTAAAAAAAAAAAAAAATCTGATTTTGCATGTAAGCTGTGTATACTATGCATGTTTTTATACCAAGTCTTGTGCCTTTTTCTTCATCCTCATTGGGGGGGCTGCTGGAGACTCTCTTGTTTCAAATTGTATTCCTGCATTCTGAAGTTGGAAATTCTGTGCATATGATTTCCTCTCTTCTCCCACTCTCTTTGACTGGGCCCTTTCAACCTGGGAAGTGGTTATTGATCCACATCCAGGATGACTTGAACCTGGGAAGTGGTTATTGATCCACATCCAGTATGACTTCAACCTGGGAAGTGGCTATTGATCCACATCCAGTATGACTTCAACCTGGGAAGTGGCTATTGATCCACATCCAGTATGACTTCAACCTGGGAAGTGGCTATTGATCCACATCCAGTATGACTTCAACCTGGGAAGTGGCTATTGATCCACATCCAGTATGACTTCAACCTGGGAAGTGGTTATTGATCCACATCCAGTATGACTTCAACCTGGGAAGTGGTTATTGATCCACATCCAGTATGACTTCAACCTGGGGAAGTGGTTATGATCCACATCCAGTATGACTTGAACCTGGGAAGTGGTTATTGATCCACATCCAGTATGACTTGAACTGGGAAGTGGTTATTGATCCACATCCAGTATGACTTGAACTTGGGAAGTGGTTATTGATCCACATCCAGTATGACTTCAACCTGGGAAGTGGTTATTGATCCACATCCAGTATGACTTCAACCTGGGAAGTGGTTATTGATCCACATCCATCCAGTATGACTTCAACTTGGGAAGTGGTTATTAATCAACATCCAGCATGACATTTACGGCAACTTTCTGGTCCCCGCAGATGGAGACTTTTCCATTGTTTTGGAGTACTACTTTTGGAGAAGTGCACAAGGAACAGATCTTGCTTTGCAGAATTTGGGTTTGTTCTGCCGAGGTTTCAGATGGAATATGGCCTTGATCTTGATCACAGTGCAAAACTCCTGTTTAAAAAACCTCTGCATGTCTGCTCCTGACTGCTTCCAGCATCAATGACGACAACCTGTTGACCTGGCCAATGGCTTGCCAGTCCATGCGTACTGTTGACCTATCCCAGCATGTACTGCGGATTGCCAGTCACATCTGCTGCCAGCACTGCTGGCACAAGTTCCAGCTGTGCCTTCTGAACATTTTGCTCTGCCACAATATCTGTTTCACCCTGTAGAGGCAATGTTGCCCCTGAGTATCTGGTCAGCTTACAATGTAACAGGTGTTTTGTGGAGTGACTGGTGGCTGAATTCATCATTGAAGGTATTTATCCTAGTGATACTCTTAGCTGATCCTGTGTCAGTGTTTCTCCTCTTTGTCTTGTTGTCTACATTCAGGGTGATTTCTATGGTTTGTTTTCGTCTTTCTAACAGTGTCTAATGCCTTTGGATGTGCCACTTTTCATGTTGTGTGCCGCTTGTTATACGAGGTGCTTTTCAATGTCTAGTCACATTTCCAGTTAGCTATTTGGGTGGTGCATGAAACATGGTTGTGTTAACGTGCCCTGTGCTTGCTGGTCATGAGAAAATCATGCAAAATGGTGTCATATGCATGGGTGATTTCAACTGTGTTGGGGAATGACAGCGTTCTTCCACTTCTTTGTGTTCTCTGAGTGTCTTGTCTTTCAGTCCTATGACAAACGTATCCATGTGAGCTTTGTTTAGGAAGTTCATCAATTCAAACTTTCAAGCTAATGGTCTTAAACTGTGCAACCAAATCTGTGACTGACACATGTTCAGTTTGCTTCCTTGAATAAATCTTGGTTCTGCAAATGACTGACTCTTGTGGTTGAATAATCTTGTTAAAATTACTGCGAGTTCACGAAAAGTTGAGCATGTTGGGAGTGTAAGTGATAGTGATAATTTCAGCAGTCTGTAGGACTTCTGACTAGCTACACTAATGAGTGTATTAAGTCTTGCTTTCTCCACATATATTGTTTGCTCTGAAAAAGAATTGAGCATGCAAAAACATGAATCTGTTATCACAAGACATGTCATCAGATTCTTCCCGCTTTCTTAAATCAGACATGCTAACAGATCCATTAACTATCTGATATGATATTTATCGCAGACCAATAAAAAAAAACATCTCTGGATGCACAAACTGACAAAAAGAAGAGAGAAAAAAATGGTTTGATCAGACTTGCTCATTGCTAAGTTCCAGTCCTAGATTTTACAATTGAAAAAAAAATATATATATATATATACGTACATATGTCTGTGTGTGAGTGTGTGTGTTCGTTCTTCGGTTAACAACTATTCACATAAAATGATTTCAGACAGAGTTAGGAAATAGCGTTTGTATGCATGCATGCGCGTGCGTGTGTGTGTGTGTGTGTGTGTGTGTGTGTGTGTGCGCGTCTGTCTGTATGCGCGTGTGCATGTGTGTGCGCATGTGTGTGTGTGTGTTGATGGACTGATAAGAGATTTGTTACAAGCAGTTAGTTATATACAGTGATTCATACCAAAATTCTTTACAATTAACATAAGCCCAAAGCAAGAATTAAAACATAAAGGAGTACAGGATATCTGGTATAACCAAAATGTTAAGCGCTCATATCTGAAGGAACACCTGTTACAAAAAAGCCCATTGGACTAATCATCAAGGAATTAACAAAAGAAACAAGACCTGGTAAGTTCTGGAAAATACACGCGCCATCAAGTCGCAGGCAGTCAGGATTTTCATTTTTGAAATATGTACATGGAAAAGAAGATGCTGGGTTGTGAAACTTCCAATTGCTCCGCAGATGCAATTTAAATTTTTAGCAACATTTTGTACAGAAAGCGTTGCGCTTAAGCCTGTAAACAGGGATTCAAGTTTTCGGCTATTCTTTTCTAGTATGTTTGTGTTGGCCAATTGATAGGTAATCTTTCCACTTTAGCCGCATTGCTAGAAGAAAAAAGTAGCTGACTGGGATTTGTCACAGAAGAGCAATTTGGAGTGAGGTAGATGTATTTTAATAAGAACCAAGTTTTTGTAGGCTTCATAAACCTTTTAAACACACCTCTTTTTTAGGAGACCATATCCTTTGTATAAACACAGAGGAATGTTGATTTCTATGGATTCATCAGACTTTCATGCTCTTTTTCTGGCAGCCCAGTCGCCACACTCATTACCAGAAATCCCACAGTGAGATGGGATCAGCAAAGTTCAACTGTTGTACAAACTTTAGTACACCATTCTACATCTCTCGTAAGATCAAAATTATCATACACACAAGAAGTGTTCTTCAGCGCACCAAACTATTTACGTAAAAAGTTGCAAAGCATAGACTGCAAGGCATTTAGACTCGCACTAGGTGTCCCATTTCATGCCAGTGCATCAGGAACGTATTACGAAGCCGGAGTTCTGCCCCTTTGATGACTATAGAAACTTGGCCTGTGCTAAATTCATCCTACGTAGCTCAGCTGTTCAGAACTCAAGCAAAGATGAATTAGCTTTATGATCAGATTTCCATTTCCCGAAGTGAGCTAGATCTATTAAATCTAATACAACTATAATGACATATTCCTCAAAATTATTAGAAGACGCTGAGCTTGAACCCAAGAATATTGCTGATCATTTTCCTGTATCCCCGATTCCAAATTGGGAATTGCACACGTACCCGCATCTGTTGATTATAAATATACTGATCTTCAAAAGAATGTTAACAATAATATATTGTCCTCTCTTGCCAAATCTCATATCGATAGTAATTATTCACATCACCTTAAAGTTTTCACCGATGGATCATTGTTAAATGAAAAAGCTGGAAGTGGTTTTGTTATTCCTACCCTTAAGTTGAAAAATCTTTTCATCTCGGGAAGGGCTACTCTATCTTCACAGCTGAGCTGGTGGCAATTCTAATGGCATTAACTTTCTTGTTGATACTCCACTTACTATCTACAAAACACTTTTCTGTGTGGATTCTAAATCTGTCCTACAAGGCCTTGAATCTATTGCTGGAAAAAATCAAAGTGAGGTGATTTTAGAAATAAAAAATCTCTTGTCAGTATTCTTATATCAAGAGGTAGGTGTGTGTGTGTGTGTGTGTGTTGTTCATCACAAATTTTACACAGCAGAGTGACAGATCAATAACAGTTTTATGCAATTTTTCGTCCATGGAGTGCATACACTTCAAGAACTACACATTTCTTGTAGACCTCACTGGACAGGGTTTTTTCCAGCTGCAATAGGGTTTTTTCCTGCTGCAACAGGGTTTCTCGTTTTTTCCTGCTGCAACAGGGTTTCCTGTGTTTTTTTTTTCCAGCTGCAACAGGGTTTTTTCCTGCTGCAACAAGGTTTCTTGTTTTTTCCTGCTGCAACAGGGTTTTTCTGCTGCAACAGGGTTTCCTGTTTTTTCCAGCTGCAACAAGGTTTTTTTTTTCCTGCTGCAACAAGGTTTCTTGTTTTTTCCTGCTGCAACAGGCCTTTTCCTGCTGCAACAGGGTTTCTTGTTTTTTTTCCAGCTGCAACAGGGTTTTTTTTCCTGCTGCAACAAGGTTTTTTTGTTTTTTTTCCTGCTGCAACAGGTTTCTTGTGTGTTTTTTTTCCTGCAACAGGGTTCTTGTGTTTTTTTCCCTGCTGCACAGGGTTTCTGTTTTTTTTTCAACGGGTTTGTTGTTGTTTTTTTCTGCAACAGGGTTTCTTGTTGTTTTTCCTGCTGCAACAGGATTTTTTCCTGCTGCAACAGGGTTTTTCTTGTTATAGGGAGGATTCAACAATTAAATCTTTAGTTGCTATACAAGAACAGCTTATGCATCTTGGTCATCAATTTTGCTATGTTTGTGCGCGACTACCTTTCACAACCAATGGGGATGGAATCTCTCTCTACTGTCTGGCATCAGTCCCCAGGTCTTTGTCTCCTGTGTTGGACAGGAACCCTTTGTTTCTTGGTGGACCTTACCCAGTATGCACATGACCTTACCTCATACATACTAGGATGGACACTGGCACATGTTGAATGTTAAACTTAGGATTCATTTTTCTTTTTTTCACTTTTTTTTTTCTTTTGTTCTATTAAAAAGATGGTGAATTAAACACAACTTAATCAGAAGGTTGCTGTACATTAACACTTTCTGAAGTTTGACTTCTTTCTACAGAGCTTCAGATTGCCAGTGTGCCCATGACACTTTCACATGAAATTTATAAATGGCATGTTGCATCTCCAGCTTGCGCGCCAGGCTATTGTGCACCAGTCCTGACATTGCCAAGATGGGAACCAGTTCTTAGCTCCCTCCTTTGACCTCTTGGAGCATGAGACATCAAAACTTGTGTCTGCCCACACAACAACGCAAAAGTATGAATTGATCACCTATTACATAGTGTAAATAGCATCAACCATATTCATAATATCTCAACAATTTTTCACCAGGTATTGGCATTCAGTTATCCGGCTGAAATATAAAACAGATACAAAACAATGCATAGTCTCCAGCCTTAGAAGTGAATTCCACTTCCTTTTCTTCTGGAACAATCAGTGAAAACTGACAAAGGGTCTCAGTGTAGGTGAGAAAAATTACATTCACTGGTAATGCTAAGGAATATGTGTGTGTGTGTGTGTGTGTGTGTGTGTGTAAGAGAGAGAGGGTAGACAGTGATGGCCAGTGGTGTGTATAAATACCACATCACACTTTGGCAGGATCACACCCAGGTAAGCATAAGTAAGCTTAAATATTTACTGGGGGGGGGGGGGGGGGGAATTGAAGCCCCTTTTATATATACAAATGAATGAATTTCTCAAGTAACTAGCAACCTTCCTCCACAGAGAATACGCTAGCCCCCAATGCACAGATGAAAAGATGAAGTACATACAAGTATTTGTGGAGATGTGTTCCCCAGTAGGAAGACACTCTAGGGAGAGCTTGACAGCAGAACTTCTTCAAAGAAGAAAACCCGCCTCAGAAAGTGTTTTGGCCCTGAACTCCTTGCACTCTTAACGATAGGTCGTACTTCTGCTTCCTTCCATGCACTGTGTATCGCACCATTTTCTATAGTTCTATCAAACAGAACTTTAGAGGGTATGCAATAATGTTAGCCAGCTCCTTTAAAACTCATAGGTGAGTCTTGTCAGGTCCTGAGGACTTGGATGGATTTAGATTTTTTAGGGCTTTGTTCATCTGCTCAACTGTAACTTCTACATGGAAATACCCAAAACATTTTTCCTTCATTAAAACTCTAGAACATATAGTTACTATCCACTGAAAACACTAGCAAAAAAGCTGTTTAATACACTGGCTTTTTCTGTGTTGTTTTGTGTTAAGGTACCATCTTCCTTGATTAGATTTGCAACCAATCCTTTTGGCAAAGTCTTACTTGCAACACATCAGAAGAATCTCTTAGGGTTTCTCTTAGACTCTTGGCTAATTTAGTTTCCTTAGCCTTCACATGTTTCCTTGACTCCCAAGTCACTTGGTTTCGAGCACATGCATACAATTTATAATTCTCCATTGTGGGGTATTTCTTGTAATTTTTAAAAGCTCTACGCTTTTGATGGATCTTACTAATAATGACTGGGGAATGGGGTCTCACCTAGGCTTGCTACAGAGTCCTTGTTTAAATGTCTTTTTAGGAATAAATTTATTCATGGACTTGACTAACTCATTTTGAATGAATTCCCAGGTTCCATCCACTAATGACTCAGTGGACAGACAGTCATCCCAGTTAATTTCTCTTACATAGTTTCTCATACCTTCATAGTCACCTTTATCCAGCTGAAATGTTACTGAATGACCAGGTGATGTTCTAATCGGAGGATTCAGACAAGTCTTGCGTTGTAGTGAGCAGTTGGGTCTCGCAGGAATAACCAGATCTGAAGCCATGGTTCTTATCAGCGAGGATGTTGTACTTCTCCAGATGTTCATGCAGGTGGTGACAGATATATTCCAGCAGTTTGCAGGCTACAGACGTTCATGATATGGGCCTACAGTTCTCCGCTTTATTTCTATCCCCTTTTTTGTACACACTGGATACCTTTGCGGTTAGCCAATCATCAGGAAGACATCCAGTGGACAGGGAGTGGTTGTAGATACAGGTTAGGGCTGGAGCCAGTGTCTGCAAACCAGTCCTTAAGACCTTACTGGGGATCCCTTCTCGGCCACAGGCCTTCGAGGGGTTGAGATTTTGCAGAAGTTTGGTGACTCCTTCTGTGTTGATGGTCAGGTCGTCAGTGGTTGGGGATCTTGGCCCTTGTATCTGGGGGGGAGGGGGGCCATCTTCCTTGGTAAAGACGGACTTGAACTGGTTTAGAAGTCTAGTGTTAGAGCTCTTCCGCCCTGTGGTGCAGTGTGCAGTGTTCAGCCACCCCAGCAAAGTCATGCTTCGTATCATCCTCGACCGACTGGAATCCAAGGCTGAGGAACTACAATCAGAAGAACAAGCAGGTTTTAGAAGAGGGCGGAGCACTGTGGACAAAATTTTCAATTGCCGAATCCCAATTGAAAAGCATCTACAACACCAAAAGGACCTCTTCCACTACTTCATCGACTTTAAGAAGGCATTTGACCAGGTGTGGCACAACGGCCTATGGCAGGTTCTCAGAGACTTCAACATTGATGAGAGGCTTGTCCAAGTCATCCAGGCCCTCTACGAACATTCCAGCAGCACAGTACTTCTCAATAGCCAGCAGGGGCAGTTCTTCCCGACCACAGTCGGAGTCAGGCAAGGGTGCCTACTATCTCCAGTACTTTTTAACATCTTTCTGGAGAGAATCATGCAAGAGATCCTCAAAGAACATCACACCTCCATACGCATTGGCGGCAGGCTGGTCTGCAACCTTCGTTTTGCAGACGACATCAACCTCATGGGGGGCAGCAACACCGAGCTCCAGAATCTGACAAACAGACTTGTCACAGGAGCAAGTGCCTACGGCATGGAGGTCAGCACAGAGAAGTCAAAGGTCATGGTCAACAGCATGACTAACAGCAGTGCCAACATAACCATGAATGGTGAGCCCCTGGAAGAAGTGACCAGTTTCAGGTACTTGGGAGCAACCCTGTCGAAAGATGGCACCTACACGGCAGAAAAAACCGATCAGGATCAACTCTGCATCAGCAGCGATGGCCAGACTGAACAGGGTGTGGAAGAGCAACATCAAATTCCACACAAAATTCCGGCTCTACAAGTCACTAGTGGTCTCCATCCTGTTATATGGCTACGAGACATGGACACTGATGGCCAAAACAGAAAGAAGAATCCAGGCGTTTGAGACCAGGCGCCTGAGGAAACTACTCTGCATCTCCTGCAAAGAACACAAGACCAATGATTATGCACGGAAATTGGTCACCAAACCTAGTTGGGCACCACGAACCACTTCTGGCAACCATCAAACGATGGAAGATGGCATGGTTTGGCCACATCATTCATCACAACACCCTCTCCAAAAACCATCCGTCAAGGTACCATTGAAGGAGGGCACAGACGAGGACAGCAGAGAAAGAGTTGGTCAATAATATAAAAGATTGGACCAAAATGACCATGCCAGATCTCCTCATGACAGCTACAAACAGAAGAGCCTGGAGAGAAACGGCAGCTGCCTCATCACGTCCCCCAACGACCCCAGCAATCAGGGGAATGACTGATTGACTGAACGTTAGAGTGGCTGTAGCTGCGGAGTGTTGCACCATCCTTCAGGGGGGCTACCCCAGTGTTTTTTCGGCGCTGCATCTTTATATACCTCAAAAAAGGCTTACTATTCTTCTCTTTCATGCTTCCTCGATGGACTTGTGACGTTCTGCTGTTCTGCCCTCCTCATGACCCTCCTACTTTCCTTCTTGCAGAATATGTAGTTAGTCCAATTCTGTTTCTTCTTGGCCCTTCTGTTACAGCCTCTTCTTCTTTTTCAGGAGTTTGCGGATGTCCTTGTTGATCCATGGGAGATCATTCCTGTTTTTCCGGAGTGCAGATGGGACATGCTTCTCTACGGTAGTAGTTGTTTTGAAGACCTCCCAAAGACTGTTGACATCAGCCCCTTCTTTTCTTAGTTTGTAGTGACGCACGTTTTCTGCGCTCATAGTCGAGCTCAGCGGAAGTGCACCTCGCGTGAGAATGTTCACCGACTGTCAGGTAAACAAGCAGACGAACTCCGGCAGTACGACACGGGAGCTTGAAGAGAGCGGACAAGCTAACTTGTAGTTAGCTAGGGAGCTCAACACTCGGCCTTGAGGAGAGAGCAGACTGGCTAATTTGTAGTTAGCTAGGGAACTTTCAGGTTACAGGAGACAGTTTTGCCCTAGCACTGCGACAGTACAGCCGTAGACGGTTACAACGGCTAGGACGTTTCTGACAGTACCACTGCTGGGCCCGGAGGTGGACACTGACAGAAAGATAGTGCATCAGCTGCTGACCCTCTGACGCAAGTGAACTGCTTGGACAGAGTGTCGCAGACTGGCCTAGAGAAGACAGTGACTAGACTAGACCTTACTTGGTAGCTCATGCCAGTGTAGGGCTTGGGAAAGAATCCTGACGAAGCCCCCAAGCCAGAGTCTGGACTGACCAGGTAAGGTGGTGTGTGTGTGTGTGTGTGTGTGTGAGTGCATAAGTGCTGAGTATATTAAACGAACTTCTCTTGGAGTGTAGGGAAAACACTTCAGTTTCCAGTCTCTCTGATAGGGGTTTTAACAGGCTTTTTTCACCCTGTTCTGCTAATACTGGCCTGAATATGTTTTTACGTCGCAAAAATACTGTCTTTCAAGCACGAATTGCCAGAAAAGTTTAGTTGCGGGTTGTCTTAGAGAATTTAAAGACATCCGCCACCTTGCCAAGGGCAGTCACTCTCTTACGAAGTGCAGTTCATTCGTGGGATTCTACATTCCCCTCATCTGCTAAGCGTTTATCTTACAATTTTTCAAGGCGTGTGTTTCCCAGTTACCAACCATTCTGGCAATTTAAACTTGTCCTGCAATATGCTGTCAGAAATGGAGAATACATGCATAGACTGCACACCACGAACAAGTCGTCGACTGTGCCGTGTGTGTGGTAAATCGTAGGAGCAACGAGAAAGCGATACGCGAGGGCATGTGCTAGCGTCTGTGCTGAACTAGTATTTCATTTCAAAAAAAATCATGTTTTGAGTGACGAAGAGGGCAAACACCCCACCGATGTTTGCACGAAATGATTATAAAGAACTGATCAAGAGTGAAACGTGCACCAACGATTTCAGAGTGGCAGCAGGCGATATTGAAACATAGTGTCGAGGGTTTGGACAACTTATCATTCAGATCTGCTGTTCAGTCAATACACAGTGTTTTATAATTCAGATCTGCTGTTCAGTCAATACACAGGAGTTTGGGCAACTTATAATTCAGATCTGCTGTTCAGTCAGTACACAGGTGTTTGGACAACTTATAATTCAGATCTGCTGTTCAGTCAACACACACTGTGTAGTCACCACTATTCCCAGGCCGATGTTACTCATCCCAAAGAAAATGAAGACAAGTGATGCACAATTGAAAAACACTGTGTTATTCTTCCCAAGAAAATGAAGACAAGTGATGCACGATTGAAAAACACTGTGGATGAAAGTTCTTATTCCTCTTTGAATGAAAGCAAACAGATGACAACAGTTAGACCCATTCAGGCAGCTTCAACCTCTGTTGATTCAGTTCATGAAGAAGAAGAAGACACAACCCACTCACTGATGAAGAAGAAAAAGTACTGACACGGCTGATGTGCAGAAAACTGCAACAATCTAGAGACCAAAAAACTGTCCAATGTGGATTTGGGCATCAAGCAGTTGTGTTGAGGAGGGTTCCTGAACCTCGTAAACCCTATGCTCTTGGTTCTCTTGGTATAAGGAAAAAATGGTTTCTGAGGAGGATGCAGAAATTGAAAACAAATTTATTGTGGTATACCATAAAACATCACGCGTCTAAATATCTTATGGTATACTATCAAACATAGCGCATCTGTCATAACAGAAACCGGAGCAGATCAGCCTTGCAGACCAAACATTCTACAAGCAGAGGAATGCGGTTCTGTGCCAGTTTCAGACGAAACACAGGTATTCACTGAAGATAAGAGAAGAACATGTAAAAGAGGAAAGGTCAGTTAATTTACACAGGCAGGCAGAAAATCCCGTAGACCAGTGTGACACTGACAGAACAAGCTGACTTGATCTGACAAACCCATCACCCCAGGAATGAGGATGATGTATTTGTGTAAACAATATGCCATAGAGAGGACTAGGGTTGTGGTGGTGACAGGGGATGAAATCGGGTTGGAGGGTGGGTGGGCTGGCAGAGGGACACTCAAATTCAAATCACATTGTGGTTTGTTACTTTGGATTTGTAAACATGTTCAACGAGTTTTTTTTTTGTTTTTTTTTTTGGGGGGGGTGGGGTGGGGTGGGGGTGGGGGTTGTCTCCAAGCCTGTCAGTCATTTTAGGTGTTTGTCTCCTGTCCAGTGGCATTTTCCAGTATTTACTGGAAATGTACAGCTTGTTCTTGGACAGCATGAGTATGATGACTTATTGATTAAATTATATTTTTGAGCAGTGTAGAAATTATATTTATGTCTGTTAGATTATGTTTATCTTTACTGATAAGTGGCTGCTTTAGAAAAAAGCCATCAGTAAGTCATGTTCTAAATTGAATTCAGGGTTTTCCAATATGGTTCTGGTCAAGCGGTATTAATTGGTGTTGGATTTCAACAGGTTAAATGGGGCCTGTGGGCAGACATTATAAGATACGATATATTTCATGTGATGATACAAGTAATACTACTTCACAAAGTATATGTTATAAAGACTCGCTCAGTCAGTGTCACACAAGTTTAGAGATATTCTAATTTGTTAAGGAGCATTTGTGGTTTGAAAAAAAGGGGAAAAAATTGTTGTCTGTGATACTGGTGATGTTTTATCTTAGTCAAATTTTTAGAAAAAGATCTTTTAGCCAGGATTACAAAGCATGTTCTTTTCACTTTAGATCTTCAGTAGACTACCATACTGCAATGATTGTAAATACAGATTCAAATGAAAGATTAATTCACTAATTACTTTCACATTTTATTTTTTTTTTTAAAATTAATTCAAATTTCAAATAAAAGATTTATGAACTAAATTATTTTTACCTAACATTAACAGTATATTCTTTAAAAAAAAAAAAAAAAAAAAAAAGAAGAAGATTTTTTAGCAGTATACAATATGTTTCTCTCAACCAACTGTTCAACTGACAACTCCTTTGCACTCACTTGTTCTCTGCTTTGTTCCCTGTCAGCCATTTTGTATTGTCAGCATGTGATAGTGAATGGATTGATGACTGAACACAGTGGAATTGTTGCCAGAGTGGAAGTTTGCACATGAAGTTTTGAACAGTTAGAGGAATTCCACTTCCATAGCTTTTAATTCTGTCAGAATGGCTAACTTGGGGGGGGGGGGGGGGGGGGGGGGGGTGTTTTTTGCTTTTTCAGATTTTTTTTTTCTTTCACAAGCTACCAAATGACCAAAATGAAATAAATGGTTGATGTTTAATGATCAGAATTTGTTGGTGATTTTTTTTTTTTTTAACTTTCAATTACTGGTCCTGTACTCTGTGTCCTTGCTGGTAACTAACCCTTCTCTCTCTCTCTAAATTTTGCTTCATTTTCTGCCCTCAGTCACTTTTCTTTGAAACTAACTTTTGACTACTGGTGTTATACCATTCAGATCATGATGTTATACTGACAAAACACGGCAGGGCTCCATTACTGCAAACAGATTTACTCTATGTAAACGTGGATATGGACAGCAGGAAAGCACCATTGTGTTCCTAGTACTTGATTTTTGGCGATTGCTATGACCAGGCAGAGCTCTGTTCCTTGTTTCATCCATTGGCCTTGTGCCGTGTGTGATACAGGTTTTGAAGTTTTCTCTAGCACTGTCACTGATGGATGCAGTCTGATCAATGCTTAGCTGTAAAAATAGTTTTCTTTAGAACTACAAATTAGGAGTATATTTCAATAATTAATGGATCAGTCAGCGCATTATCTTAAGTAACAAAACAAAAAAAAAAAAGAAAGCATGAATTTCAACACCTTTTTTTTTTTTTTTTTTTTTTTTGACAAACGTGACATGGCACAGTAGAGTATCACTATCATGTGATATTTTCAGCAGCTGTTCTCAGTTAAGTAATTTTGAATGGATTATTGGATACACAACTCTGCCAACCATTGATTTTGTTGTTGGTGTTCATTAGTTTTAGTACTTTACTAACTTTAGGTCTTAGTATGAAGTTGTTAATTTTTTCAATATTTAACTTGTTCTAAAGGGAGAATTTAAGAAACAAAACACAATACTCGCACACATGCACGCATGCACACAGAGCATTGATTTGTTGCCAGTTGAGCTATTCTTACATGAATAGAGTACACAGGCATTTTCTCTCATTGAAATGGTCATGTGTTAACTCACAAAGTTCTTTTACCTCAACCCCATGATCTCAAAAGGGAGAATCCTGTGTGTTCTCGTACCCTGCTTACAACCCCCACCCCCATGCTTTTCTTTCCAGAACTACTTTCTTTTTCTGAAAGGGTTAGGAATGCTTTCTAATATTTTGTAAGTGGGAACAGTGTTATGTAATACTATGTACAGTCTTTTTCATCATCGTCATCTTTTTCCAAAGTCAGTGAAAAGTGATTGACACGCTCAACTGTGTGTCCAAAATTGCCTAGGAGCTAGAGCCATGGCGGTCAGAGTGGGGAATTGATGACTTTTGTGGAGTGGCATCATGGGGACTGGAGGTTGATGTGTGCAATGGCCTGGACACGTGCACCAAAACATCATCAGAATGTCAGCAGACTGAAAATGGTCCTCCACTGTATGAAACCTGCCATGTCAAACTTTGAAGTTGACTTAGCAAAGGTGCATCAGTTTGTTTCAGTGTTTCAACCTTCCTTTCTCTTTTTTGCTTCTGTTACTGGATGTGTTTACCTAGTGTTTTGTTTGTTTGTTTGTTTTTATAGTTGATATCAAATTCTGCATGTATGTACATGTGTCTTAATTACTTTAATGTGCGCTTTGCTTTGTTACCATAGATTTGATAAATAACTACCTGCATGTTGATTGCCTGGTTATAAGCTTTTTTTTTCCACCTGCTCAGTGTGAGTCCGTATGCATGGCCTGACAGAACATTTCTGAGAGGTGACAACTGAAAGACTGTGAGGATGCATGCAACTTTGTAGACACTTGCATGTGTAGAGACTTACTAAACAAAACATTTAGACATGTACAATCTATTGGACATGTCATATTGGAACTTGCAGACCAGTCTGCTGTATGAAACTCTTTAACAGACACATATCTCTTGATAGACCTGTGGTCTGTAAAAACAAAACTTATCAGCGTTGATAAATGAGTGGAGTGACCCCTCTTAGTAATGTGTTTACTCAGATGTTCACACCTATAAAGATGGTTTGACACATGTCATGAAAGCATAGTAGAAGTCAGACATGTAAACCATAAGCTACACTTTGTTCCCATGATACTTGTGTACCATACTGAGGAATTCATGCACAAGAAGCTTCTCCATTCTTTGTAAACAAAGAGGCTGCAATGTGTTACTTGTTGCTGTTATGCTTTTGCATCATATTGATCTTCTTATCATGTCTTCTGACCTGTCTGTGGGTGTATTGCATTGTTGTTGTGTCAGGATGAAGCGAACTTCATTATAAAGTGTTTCAAAGTGGGCTGACTGCATGTGGACATTGAAACAAAAGGAAAAACCCGAATTACAGGGCCGCCAAACAAAGGAACAAACAAATGACAAAACAAAAACACAAACATGTTTAGACCTGTTGGGTAATCTCTAGGCAGGACAAATAACATGCAAAGAAATGCAAGCAAAGGATGAACAGCCTCTTCCCCAATCTGGGTGCTAAATTTGTTCTTGGGTGAACAAGATTTTCCACAGGTTTAGCTGTTAACCGAAGGCCAAATTTTGCACCTAGATAGAAGAGATAAGTGGCTGTATGCCCATTTTTTTCGTTGTTTTGAATGTTATGTGTCTCTCATGAAGACCCAGTGGGTCAAAACTTGTATTTGTTTTGGAACCCATTTTCTTCTTTGTTGGGTAATCTCTGTTTTTCGTCTTGTTAATTATGTATAGGAATAGTGCTGATTTTTTTCACAAACATAATGTGTTTTGTTTGCAGATTGGTGATAGAAGATTTAGTCATGGCTCAGAAGGTTGTGTTGATGCTACCATTAATTCTCAGCATAAAGGTTAGTTGTGTGTAAAGTCACATGTAGACAGCATACACAAACACGGGCACACACTCATGCACACCCTTTTCCACCCTCCCCGGCAAAACACACACACTCACACATATACACACACATAACAGATTGCAGCATGTTTAAATCGTTTCACTATACAGCGGAATACCAGATAGACTATCTATTGTCTCTGGAAACTGCTCACTTTTTGAATTTGAGGCTGGCGATGAGACATGTTATGAATGAATTTGCAAGAGAAGTGACCAAGGCTTGGTGGTAGATGAATTAAGAAGTTAAGTTTGTGTGTGTGTGTGTGTGTGTGTGTGTGTGTGTGTGTGTGTGTGTGTGTGTGTGTGTGGATCTTCTTTCCCTCATACGAAAAGCATAGTCAAAGAACCATCAGGCAGCAGTAACCGGAGTAAGTGAATACACTTTTTTGCCGACAAACACTGCTTGTTATGAAGCACCATAAACTTGTATGGTTCCGACATGTTTCTTGCCATGACCCCCTCCTTCCCCTTGTGCAGGGCCACTCTCATGGCTTGGATGAGAAAGCTACATGGCAACATTACAAAACAGAAGTCTTCTGTTTTGCATGGACATTAAACCCTGGATATCACATTGAACATGTCAGAATGAGAAGAATAACAGTAGAATGTATTCCTTTGACTGGTTTTAGAAATTGAACAAGAAAGAGCATGAAGGGTTAGCAGTAGGGTA
The DNA here is from genome assembly GCA_016801955.1 of Conus betulinus. Classification (NCBI taxonomy): domain Eukaryota; kingdom Metazoa; phylum Mollusca; class Gastropoda; order Neogastropoda; family Conidae; genus Conus; species Conus betulinus. The sequence continues at coordinate 108,301 of JADBJO010003012.1, read as the reverse complement.
TATTCCCTTGTTGTAGTGATTTCATATTTTAGGTCAGCTCTGTTCTGTCTGGCTGTGCTATATTTTGTTGTCTGCAGGAGACATAAACCGTCATGAAGATTTTTCAGCACACAGAGCCCCACTGCAGTGAGCTTTTTTGCCAGACCCCTCTCACATCCTTGCATTATAAAAGGAGCAAGAGAGAGACTGAAGAAGTCCTGAATGGATGGCCCTTTTGCTAGGTACTGCCCTACCCACAGAACAATATAACTGTACCTTGTGACAAAAACAACTGGAATCCCAAAGTTGGTCCTGCATGTAATGTCTGTCTGTCACTGTGTTGCATTGACAGCATCCAGGAGGAGCAACATGAGGACCAGAAGTGGAGAAGAAGTGTGCTGTGTATGCAGTGCTGATGGTGGCAGCAACGGAGGATCAGCAGAAAGCCCTGCAAGCAAGACCTTCTTCCATTTCCAGCAGAGACTATCGCAGGTAACAGAAATCTGATATATCTGCTGTCTTCTCAGAAATCTATATTTCTTCAACGTTTGCTTCCATTTGGAAGCAAATGTTAACGTTCTTTGTTATTGTTGTTTATAATGTTGACGTTCTTGTGTTATTGTTGTTTATTATGGGAGCAAAGGTTATGTGTTGTTTTGTTGTTTGTTTATGGGAATAGATGTTATTGTGTTTTGTTATTGTTTGTTATGAGAGTAATTGTTGATATACTTTTTTTTTTATTTTTTTTTTTTTTTTTTTTTATTTTAGTTATCGTGGAAGTGAAGATTTGAATGTTACAGTTTTTATTTCATTTGTTTGTTTGCTTTTGGAGGTAGGGATTTACTGTTTGCTATGGGAATGAAGGTTTGACTTTTTGTCACATTTAGCGTAAAAGATAGAAGGTTATTGAATTGGTGGTGGGGGGGTTTTTGTTGGTTATGCTCATCTTTTGTGCCATCCCCGTGGCATTGTTCCCATGCCATACCTTTCATTTCTGCACAATGAAAATGATGATAATCATGAGGACAATTTCTACATCGCCCATCCTAACAGCGTAGGCTACAGGGCGCTTTACAAGCTTTAGCAATTCAACATCTGAAAATATACACAGGACACACACACGTGCGCGCACATACACATACATACACACACACACACACACACACACACACACACACACACACACACACACACACGTACTTCTGAGTTCACAAGTCATAAACACACGCATGCACACACATGCGCGTACATGCACGTACGCATGCATGCAATTCTGTATTCACAAGTCATACGCATGCATAGCCACACCCAGATTTGTGTTCTTCTGCAGCCTGAGGACCAGCAGTCAGTAGGCAGCAGTGTGAGGTCATCATGAGGTGACCCACCAGAGAAGACACTACAGGCTGCTGAGACACTTTGGTGGTGTGTCCTGGTGCCTGGTCTGATCCAACATGTACAGGACAGGCTGCTGAGACTCTGGTGGTGTCCCTGGTGCCTGGTCTGATCCAACATGTACAGGACACCACTTAGTCCCAACCGACAAAAATGATTGCTTTGTCAAGTAGCTAGTGTGGGTGTTTGTCTCTATCCTGAAGGAGTCACCACATCCATCCAAAAATCATCTTCATCAACTTGCCAACACTGATGACGTTAATATTTTCCAGATGAGCGCGGCAGAGCAACATAGCTTTTCTGCATGTGTGTGCAGTGCACGTGCTTACAACCATTGCAGGCGCATGATTTTCGCACTTTCTAAATTTTATTTTACGTCTCCTAAAATAAACCTGACAAGCAATTGTTATATATCAATGGAAAGGGTAAAGCACGTACTTTGTAATGAGCATGGAATTGAAATACATTTCAGGTAAAATAGCAACGCTACAGTTATGGAAACAACATAAGTAAAACATAGGAAAACACAATCTTGTTTACTTTTTTTGGTTAGTATGACAACAGCAAATGAAGAAGAAAAGGGGCATAAAACTGGCTCTCACTTTAACAGATGCAGAGAAAGCCTGAGGTATTTGATATGTGTAGTCCAAGTGAATTTTTTTTTAAGGAAATTAAATCATTGCACACAGTACTCCCTTTTCACTGTTTTGGCTTCAGATGATAAGACATATAAAACTATTAAATACACAGAGCAAATAATCAAGCTCAGATTCTTTTCGATAAACTTGTACACCTTACCCCCTTCATTTTCTGAACTACTTTGCTGAACCAATTCTAAAACCACATGTCATTGTCTTTCTGCCCGATATGTTGGTGAAACAGGAAATTCCACACATGCCTTCCCAGTGCCAGATGAGTCTCTTTGTTCGGAATAGTCTGGGGTCACAAAAGGTCATCGCTAGTGCGTGTAAACTTACCCTTCCAGTGGCTAGAACCCTGTGCTAAATATTAATGGCAGCTGCATCCCCTAGAGGTAGACAGCGGAACATGGGATGGGATTTTTTTATAGTTGTGCCGTCACAGGTGCACGGCACGTCCGGGCAGCACAGCAGTGCTGCTGTCACCAGGGCACGGCTCTTCGTTAAACAGGTCGACAGAGTTACCTTCACTATCGCATAGCATGTCGCGAAAAGGTTACTGACACAACGTCGCCCTGTGTATGGTTGTAGAAAGACGAGTGAGACTGAGGTCACCCCATGGAAGGACACAGAGTCTGAGACTTTCTCGTGACAATCTAGGAGGATGGAGGGACAGAGATTATGCAGTTAATTTCCAGTCTGGTCAGAAACTACATGACAGGGCTGTGCTCTGTGATTCTTTCCAAATTTTATTGTGTTGTCAAATAGGCATGAGAGATGAAGTAGATATAAAGGGGGCAAAAAACATGTGTTTTTGGTCATATATGTGAGAGTAGCTAGCTATATGGGAGGGGGGAAAGGGGGAGGGACAAAACTATATCTTTTCCATCATATTTGTCAAAGTAGCGATACAAGGGGCAAAAAAGTATATTTTTCCCTCATAATTGTGATTATAGCAAAGAAGGGGGCAAAGAGTACATATCTTCCATCAGAGTACCAATGAAGGCAGGAGATATCTTTTTCTCCTTATGTAAAAGTAGCAATGAAGGGAGCAAAAAGTCTTTTCCATCATATATGAATGGGATCTGGAAAGGGGGCAAAAAAAAGTCTTTTCCATCATATATGAATGGGATGGAAAGGGGGCAAAAGGTCTTTTCCTTCATATATGAATGGGATCTGGAAAGGGAGCAAAAGGTCTTTTCCATCTTTTTCATTACAAAAAGACAAAAAGTTTTTCCATAGTAGAAACGAAAGGGGGCAATTTAAGCTATATCTTTTTCATCGTGTGTAACAGTAGCACTGAAGGGAGCAAAATGTTTATCTTTTGGGTCATATCTAATGGTAGCTAGGGGGGGGGGGGGCAAAAGGTATCTTTTCCATCACATATGTAATAGTTCCCAGGGAGTATGGGCACCTTTTGTTTAATATATAAATAGTAGCTATGAAGGGGCCAGAAAGGATATCTTTTCATCATATGAGTAACGATAACTATGAAGCAGACTGGATATCTGTTCATCATGCGAGTAACAATAGCAATGAAGGGGGCAAAAGGTTTATGTTTCAGATATATAAGTAACAGTGCAATAAAGGAGGGGTAGGGGAAAAGCATATTTTTGCCAAGGTTTCAAAAGGTACATGTTTTCCCTCATGTGCATGATAGTAGCAATCAGTAGTGCTAGAAATGTATGTTCTCCATCACCCAGGTAACAGTTGCTGTAAACGGGTCAGAAGTGTGTCTTCCATCATGATGATGGCAATGTTGAAAGAATTGAAGACATATCTGCTCTTTTGTGCATAAAAAGGTAGAGGTAAAAGGGTCAACACAGGTATCTTTTTCATCAGGTCTGTAACAATAGCAGTAAAGGAGTTGAAAAGTGTCTGTTGTTGATCATGTCTGTAACAATAGCAGTAAAGGAATTGAAAGAATTGTATGTTATAGATAATGTCTGTAAAAAGCAGAGTAAAGGAGTTGAGAAGTGTATGTTTTCATCATGTCTGTAACAATAGCAGTAAGGGAGTTGAGAAGTGTATGTTATAGATCATGTCTGTAACAATAGCAGTAAGGGAGTTGAGAAGTGTATGTTATTGATCAGTCTGTAACAATAGCAGTAAAGGAGTTGAGAAGTGTATGTTATTGATCATGTCTGTAACAATAGCAGTAAGGGAGTTGAGAAGTGTATGTTATTGATCAGGTCTGTAACAATAGCAGTAAAGGAGTTGAGAAGTGTATGTTATTGATCATGTCTGTAACAATAGCAGTAAAGGAGTTGAGAAGTGTATGTTATTGATCAGGTCTGTAACAATAGCAGTAAAGGAGTTGAGAAGTGTATGCTGTTGATCAGGTCTGTAACAATAGCAGTAAAGGAGTTGAAAAAAGTGTCTGTTGTTGATCAGGTCTGTAACAATAGCAGTAAAGGAGTTGAAAAGTGTCTGTTGTTGATCATGTCTGTAACATTAGCGGTAAACGAGTTGAAAAGTGTCTGTTATTGATCATGTCTGTAACAACAGCAGTAAAGGAGTTGAAAAATGTCTGTTATTGATCAGGTCTGTAACAATAAGAGTAAAGGAGTTGAAAAATGTATGTTATTGATCAGGTCTGTAACAATAACAGCAAAGGAGTTGAAAAGTGTATGTTATTGATCAGGTCTATAACAATAGGGGTAAAGGAGTATCTTATTGATCAGATCTGTAACAAAGCAGTGAAGAGGGCTGAAAGCATGTCTCTTCATTGCATGTGTAACAGCAGCTGTGAAGGAGTTGAACAGTCATTTTTAGTCATGCATGTAACAGCAGTTGTGAAGGAGTTGAACAGTCATTTTTAGTCATGCATGTAACAGCAGTTGTGAAGGAGTTGAACAGTCATTTTTAGTCATGCATGTAACAGCAGTTGTGAAGGAGTTGAACAGTCTTTTTTAGTCATGCATGTGTACAGCAGCTGTGAAGGAGTTTGAACAGTCTTTTTTAATCATGCATGCAACAGTAGCAGTGGAGGAGGCAGAAAGTTTTTGTTTTTTTTTTTTTTTTTTTTCCATCAGTCATGTCACAATAGCAGTAAAAAGACCAAAAAATATATCTTTTACATAATCCATATCACTGAAACTATCTTTTCTGTCATGGAAGTTGCTGTGAAGGAGGCAAAAATTGTATCTTTTCCATCGAGCATAGATATGACACAGTAACCAAACGGCAAAAAGTGTAAGTTTTCAGTTAGCATGTAACAGTAGCAGTAGTATAAAAAAAAAGAAAAAGAAAAAAGCTCATATGTATCAGTGAAAGGGATGGAAAGCATTCTTGTCTGTCCTATGTGAAAAGTCAGAATACACCTTTCACTGTTGCCTTGCCTTCAGGTGTCTGTCCTATGTGAAAAGTCAGAAGACAACACCTTTCACTGTTGCCTTGCCTTCAGGTGTCTGTCCTATGTGAAAAGTCAGAATACATCACCCCTCACTGTTGCCTTGCCTTCAGGTGTCTGTCCTATGTGAAAAGTCAGAAGACAAACACCTTTCACTGTTGTCTTGCCTTCAGGTGTCTGTCCTATGTGAAAAGTCAAACACAACACCTTTCACTGTTGCCTTGCCTTCAGGTGTCTGTCCTATGTGAAAAGTCAGAATACATCACCCCTCACTGTTGCCTTGCCTTCAGGTGTCTGTCCTGGGTGAAAAGTCAGGACACAACACCTTTCACTGTTGTCTTGCCTTCAGGTGTCCATCCTAGGTGAAAAGTCAGAAGACAACACCTTTCACTGTTGTCTTGCCTTCAGGTGTCCATCCTAGGTGAAAAGTCAGAACACAACATCTTTCACTGTGGCACTGTGGCCTCTTTCATTGTGGCCTTGCCTTCAGGTGCAGGGACTGGCTGCAGATGTGTGGACGTGCAGACCTGCTGGGAAAGCCAGCGCACCAGCTGCGCACAGAGGGATACAAGATCTGCAGCGACCATTTTGACGCCAGTCAGTTCCAGTTCTCAGCTGGTCGCTTCAAGCGACTTGTCCCCGGTGCTGTGCCAACCTTCCTGATATAGAAACTGTGCTTCAAGTTCTACCAGTTCCAGTCTACATAAAAAGGAGGCTGTCTGTCTCTTCACTCGGACAATCCCAGTTCAACACAGCCTCTGAGCTCAGTGAATCAGTAGACAATACAGTGACTCATTTTTGCTAATGTGGCATATGTCTAATGGGGGCACTGATGCACTAGGGTTCCCCATGTCACTAACATTTAAGGGTTGTTTCATTCTCTTTGTCGGTGTATTCAGTTTATAGGGGCATTTTTACTAGGATTTTGACATTGTAAAAAGGTGAAAAAAACTGCATACCTTACCCATGCAGAATTCACTGTGAAAACTAGGATTTTGTATTTTGTTCTGATGCAAACATTTAATGACATCCCAGTTTTAGCCAGTCACATACAAGCCCACACAGACAAATAGTCAGTACCCTTAACAGTGAAAACCATAAGCTGTTCAAACTTTTCACAAACTGGTTTTCTGTCTGGTTCAGATGGTAAATTGCCAGAACACCATGTTTTTCATTGCGTGGCTATAGTCACAGCATCACATGTCAAGAAACTCTAAGTAGTTTGCAGCCAGCATGTATTCCACCATTCTTTCTTGCTTTTCTTCTCTGGCTGCTTTCTTTTTAGACAGTATGACTGGCGTCGGTCTTATGGGTACAGGAGAAACATTTGAGGATTTTAATAGCGCACAGGTTACGGAGATGCTGGACAGAGGTCTTTCTGTAGAAATTTGACATTCTGAATGGCCATAGAGATCAAATACTAGCGAATAATTTTATGTGGTAAAGGTTTGCTAGTTTTAGTAAAAAAAAATTAGAATCAATGGTGACATTTGCCAACTAACAAGAGATGGGAGAGGATTGCCATACTACAAGAGAAAGACAATGACATGATTGCTGCAAATATGGGTGGTGATCACAGGTAATGAAGACAACTGTGTTTTTCATTAAGTTTGAAAACCATGAGTTAAAGTTTGCTCGTTCTTTCTTTGTGTTGTTTTGAATGTTATTTGCCCAGTCTGAAGAAAGCCAGAATGAATTTGCCCAGTATTTGCCCAGTCTGAAGAAAAAGCCAAGAATGTTATTTGCCCTGCCTGAAGAAAGCCAAGAATGTTATTTTATTTGCCCTGCCTGAAGAAAGCCAAGAATGTTATTTGCCCTGCCTGAAGACAGGACCAGCAGGTCAAAACAGGTCAAAACATGTTATGTCCGTTTTGTAACTTTTTTCCATTCGTTTTTGCAGTCTGATTATTCTGTTTTTGCTCTGTTTCCTAAATAAAAAACAAAAGAAAAGAAAATTAAGAATAAGATTCAGATGATCATCATCATGATTCAGTAGTTTTCAAGGAAAAAGGTAAATACATACCTATAAGATTCTAGTTATCAAAGAAAAGAGGTAAACTAAGGTAAAATCAGACTTTCTGTGTCGACATTTGGTCCTAGGTTGATCCTGTTCTTCTTCTTTGCATATGCCTTGGTCTGCATGATCAGTCCGGCCCTGGAGATGAATAGTGCCGTTTTCTCCAGCTCTCTTGCAGAGTGTTGTAGAGTTTGGTCATGTAGAGCTGTCTGTTGGCCACAGGTTGATCCTGTTGAACTCGGTCATCATGCTGTCTCCTTGCTCTAACCCCACTTTGCTCAGAACTTGATGTTGGCGATGGATGGATGATGTGTTTTCAGATGATGCAGCTCTCCAACAGACAGACTTTCAAAATGCAGAAACGATGTCTGAGGCGACACCGGAGATGGATTATACTGTGGATCCCTCCCTCCCTTGGATAACGCACGTGCTGAACGCAGGTGTGTCTGGTGTCTGGAGCACTTGTGTCAACAGTTTGAATTTGTGCTTCTGCTTGTCATCATGTGTGTGTGTGTGTGTGTGTGTGTGTGTGTGTGTGTGTGTGTGTGTGTGTGTGTGTGTGTGGGTGTGATTGACTGGATATGGTATATATTATTGTCATGGGAGCTGGAAACTACCTCCACACACGTTTCTGCTGTTTACTGTTTACTTCTTATCTCATCTCAAGACGTACACAATGTCTTGTTGGGTATTGGGAGGTTTACATAACAGACACTTTTGTTTTATGACAACTAGTGCTATGTCACATTGTCTGAAGTTTTAACTCGACACGTAATGCATTGTAGCATGTCACATCGTGTGAAGTTTTAACTCTTGTGCTTTTGTATTAGCATAATGTATTGTACCACATCACATCGTGTGAAGTTTTAACTCTTGTGTTTTTGTATTAGCATAATGTATTGTACCATATCACATCGTGTGAAGTTTTAACTCTGTGATTTTGTATTAGCATAATGTATTGTACCACATCACATCATGTGTGAAGTTTTAACTGTGTGTTTTTCTATTAGCATAATGTATTGTATCGTGTCACATTGTATGAAGTTTTAACTCTGTGTTTTTGTATTAGCATAATCTATTGTACCACGTCACATCGTGTGAAGTTTTAACTCTGTGTTTTTGTATTAGCATAATCTCTTGTACCACGTCACATCGTGTGAAGTTTAACTCTGTGTTTTTGTATTAGCATAATCTCTTGTACCATGTCACATCGTGTGAAGTTTTAACTCTGTTTATTTGTAATTGCATAATGCATTGTACCATGTCACATCAAGTGAAGTTTTAACTCTGTGTTTTTTGTATTTGCATAATGTATGTATCGTGTCATATCGTGTGAAGTTTTAACTCTGTGTTTTTGCATTTGCATAATGTATTGTACCATATCACATTGTGTGAAGTTTTAACTCTGTGTTTTGTGTATTTGCATAACGTATTGTATGATGTCACATCGTGTGAAGTTTTAACTCTTATTTTTTTATGTTAGCATAATGTATTTTACCATATCACATTGTGTAAAGTTGTAACTCTTGTGTTTTTTATGTTAGCATAATGTATTGTACCATGTCACATCCTGTGAAGTTTTAGCTCTCTGTTTTTATATTAGCATAATGTATTGTTCCATGTCAACCTCGTGCTGTTGCCAGTTTTTTTTCGTTATGGGGCCAGATGTTAGGCTCATGCAGCATGAAATGGGGCCACTAAAGCCCGTGGTTTGGACAATGCTGTGTTTCAGTAATGCCAGGATTTGCATCATCAATCAGTCAGCAGCAAAGGATGACCATATGTTTTTCCAGTTCTCTATCTTTGCTGGGTATGGATTGCTTACTCATCACCACTTGTGGGCTAATGTGGGATGCCTGTGCCACAGGTTGTCTGAAGATCTCCTTTGCTAACTCCCATAATCTGGATATCAGTCAGTCATTCCCATAGTCTGGACATCAGTCAGTCATTCCCATAGTCTGGATATCAGTCAGTCATTCCCATAGTCTGGATATCAGTTAGTCATTCCATTCCCATAGTCTGGATATCAGTTAGTCAATCCCATAGTCTGCACATCAGTCAGTCATCCCCATAGTCTGGATATCAGTCAGTCATTCCCATAGTCTGGATATCAGTTAGTCATTCCATTCCCATAGTCTGGATATCAGTCAGTCATTCCCATAGTCTGCACATCAGTCAGTCATTCCCATAGTCTGGATATCAGTCAGTTATTCCATTCCCATAGTCTGGACATCAGTCATTCATTCCCATAGTCTGGATATCATTCAGTCATTCCATTCCAATAGTCTGGATATCAGTCAGTCATTCCAATAGTCTGGATATCAGTCAGTCAGTCCCATAGTCTGGATATCAGTCAGTCATTCCTATAGTCAATATCAGTCGATCATTCCTATTGTCAATATCAGTCAGTCATTCCTGTAGTCAATATCAGTCAGTCCTGATCAGATCATTCCCTCACACCTGATCCTGAATCCAGTAGTACCTGACAGTAGGGCTGCCACCACCTGAGCGGTCCCTCAGCTGTTGGTGCCAGTCTGCCTCATTTGCTAGACTGTCTTTTGGCTCACAGAACAGCCATTCATATAAAGCATTTGCAGGGACTCTGATGCACCAGGGCTGTTGGTTACAGGGGCACTTTCTTTTCCCATAGCTAGCGCCCCACTTTTTGCTTTGACTTCTGTGATGGTCAGAGTGGTTGTAGCTTGCAAGGTGTGCTTGGCCAAACAGTGTGTACTGAAACTAACCATGTGTGTGTGTGTGTGTGTGCGCGTGTGTGTGTGTGTATGCGTGAGTGTGTATGTGCGTGCGTGCGTGTGTGCGTGCGTGCGTGTGTGTGTGTGCACGCGCACACGTGTATGTGTGTGTGCGCGCGCACACACATACGTTTGTGTGTGTGTATGTATGTGTGTGTGTGTGTGTATGTATGTATGTGTGTGTGTGTGTTGTAGATATCACCCCAGAACAATCAGCCGTTCCTGAGACCACCAGCACTCTCCAGTCGTTGACAACAGGTATAAAGATCAAGGCGGAAGCCATGGTGACGGAAGATCTGGATGTCAGATTGAACCCTCACTCACTCGGATCGAGTCCTCCCAAATGGAGACTAAACATGTCAACACCCAGGCAGAACACCCAGTCGCTCACATTAAACTCTTTGTTACAGAGTCTGGAAATATAGAAGTCATGGAAAAAACTCAACTCAGGGAAATTGAACCTGTCAACATCAAGACAGAAAGCCAGGATATCAGAACTCAACCACCCATCGCCAGATGTAACTGTCTGGTGCAAGACGTTGCAAATCAAACCTTTGAATCTCAGCTCTGAACCACTGAATCTTAAGAATGAACCCCTGAAAGTTGGAAGCGAACTACTGAACGCCAAATGTAACTGTCTGGTGCAGGATGTCACGATCAAACATTTGGATCTCGGTTCTGAACAACTGAATCTTAAGAGTGAGCCCCAGACAGTCGGAACTGAATTACTGAATATGAACTGTAACTGTGAGGTGCAGGATGTCACAGTGAAACATTTGGATTGCAGTTCTGAACCATTGAATCTTAAGAATGAACCCCTGAAAGTTGGAACCGAGCCTCTGAAAATCAAACGTGAATCTCTTTGAAACAAATGTGTGAACTGTAGATTCTGTTGGAAGTGTTCTTTACTAGTCTTTGATCCTGTCCTGAGACACCAATGGTACAAGAAGCCTTGGAGACTTGCCCCTGACTTGCTAGAAATGTGGGGGTGAGGGCCATGTGGGGGCAGGGAGAAGTATCTCCTATGACATAACTGTAAAGTGATGGGTTTCTCTGTTCACCTGTCTTCCCCAACGTCTTGAAGTGTTCAGGGTTAATGGTCAGGTGTCTCTCTCTTGAGAGGTGGGTGCAGTTTCTTGTAATGTACTGTGACTGCTATGCATGAAATTCTTGTGGTATCCTGTGAATAGCAGGCTTTCTGTCAAGGCATTTTCTTTTTCCAGTGGAGTGGAGACTGGAGTTCATTTACTCTTTTTCACACACACTGTGGTGTCTGGAACAATATTGTGGAATGACCAGAGATGACCAGAGATTGGTTGACTTGGTATAAGGCAAGTAGGGAATCATTGACCATATTGTAAAATAACTGGAACAAATTTGGGTGGATGGGGAGGCAGCAACATTATATCCACAGAAAATCATGCTTCTATGGAAAAGAGATGAATGGGAAGCCCTGTGCACAAGGAGAGACACTTTCAGAACATATGGATTCTTTCCCCAACAATGTGTTAGGACATATAAAGTTAACACTGGTTGCAAGAAGAACAGAAAAAAGTAAGAGAGAGGGAGGGGAAAAAAATCTTTGTAAGGTGTGAAGTCTGTAATGGAATAAAGCTAGAGAAGTCAGACTGTAAGTATTCAAAATTGGATAAAAGATTGAGAAAGAAAGCTGTGAATAGCCTACAATTCGGGAAAGATTGTCAGTGTAGCGGAATGGATTGTGACGAAGATTGATCTACTTGCATATCTCCTAAATAGTCAAGGAGCTGAAGGCGTTTTTGAAAGGAGTCATTCATTCCTCATTGTTGCAGGTTCCTCCCATTCCCCTCGGTTGATGGTTAGTGGCCAACACATGGTTCCATACCCTCCCACTCCTCTTCAGCAAATCATTAGAGCAACAGTGCTCCTTTGTCGCTTTAAATTCCACGACAGTTTGATGTAAAACAGTATATGACGCCAAAGTGGAGAGTTTAATCTCTGCTTGACTGTCACCACCCCCCTTCTCACCCCAAGCCTTCCCAGCATTCTTGCCATGATTCTCAGTGAGGTGGCAGTGCAGTGCTGGCCTGTGTTGTCTTGTAGAAGTCTGCTGGTTGGCTTCTTGTATACATGGCACCCTGTGTTACCGCCGTGTTGTCCTCAATAGGGAACCGAGTCATCCAGTTTGTAAGTGCTCGAGCTGGGAAAGTTCACTTCTGACTTACGTTGGGTCAACGTTTTCGTTCAGCGCCCATCTTGCTCTGAAGTGAATGATGATAAGTGGTTGCTCGCTCATTTTCGTTGTCCTGAGTGTTGTATCTTGCCTGAAGAAGACCTAAGAGGTCGAAATGTGTCATGTTTTGTCTTGTGATTCATTTGTCTGTTTTCTGGGGGCGGTTGGCTATGAATTGCATGTAAAATCTGTTCAGATTCCCGCCTGCAGTCGCCTCTTTTTGCCACTAGACACGTCATGCTGGAAACTATTTTGTCCTCTACGCAACTTCATATACATGTAGTTAGAACACTGTTGCCGGGTGCCTGTCTTTTTGCTGAGTTCCGTGAACTTGTATACTTTGTTTTCTTGCCTTCTTTGCTGTGTTAATCCCCTCCTTCCCACCCTCCCCCTATCCCTCTTTCTTTCCTCTTTCTATGTGTATGTGAAGGGGGATGGATGAAGTGAAGGACACAGGGGCGTTTTAGAAGACACAGGTAATGCCTTTTTTATATATATATAAATGTTCACTGTATAAAGAGAAGGGCATTGGGGTGTTTCATGTTTATAACACAAGTAGTGCCTTTTTGTAAGTGTTCATTTTGTGTTGTGCATTTTTCTCTTTGTAATATTCCAGTACCTTGTACTTCTTTGAAAATGTGTCCAAGAAGTCTTGGGCAGCTACAAATGGATTTTGTCTGTTTGCCAATTTAAAATGATGCCACTCGTTCACAAACTCGTTAAATCTGTCTGTGAAGAAAAGTTCAAATGGGTGGAAATCACTGTGTGTTAAGAGAAATGTGTGCACAATTTGAACGGACCGGATGTCCTTCCTAGTCAAGTATGACGTACACAACAGTGTTGCCTTTTTTACCTGTGCTCAGACCCTTTTGACTACTGAGTGTTCCATCAGGGACTTTCCTTTATCCATTAGTGCCAAGTGAAAGAGTGAATGGATGTAATGATGCGCATTCATTTCCATGGTGTGGGTGTGAAAATGTCTCTTCCCCCACTCCCCCCCACCCCCCTTCAGCCCCATCCCTTCATCCGCCCACTCATTATTCTGTGCATTCTAGTCCTTGTAAAATTATGAACGTGTGTGCCTTTGGTGAGTTCATGTTGACCGTTTTTCTGTCAGCCAGGTCATGAGAGCTGATAGGTGGACATGGCGCATCCTCTCAAGCTCACTCTGTTTCTATGCAAACCATTATTTAACTGCCAGTGTGTTGGGAAAGAACAGCCAGCACAGAACACCATAAGGACTTTGCAGGAGAGGGGTCATTGCCAGTGTGTCGGGGGAAAGAACAGCCAGCACAGAACACCATAAGGACTTTGCAGGAGAGGGGGGAAAGAACAGCCAGCACAGAACACCATAAGGACTTTGCTGGAGAGGGGTCAAGAATGCTGGAGAGGAGTATCTTCCCGGAATGGACTGCATCATGATCATCTTGCATTTATCACTCTGGAGGCAGACCTGCCTACAATACGTTTTGACTATAGAAAACTACGCATTTCTTGCCAAACTGCGTAGCCACGTATTTTGGAATGCAGCCACGTTGTTTAGATTTTGCTGACTACATAATTTTCAAACTGATGACTATAAACGCGAAAGCAGCGCTAGTGAAGCGAGGGTCAAAGTCCGAACCACCTTTTAAGTCAGTCGAGAGCGCAAGCCGAATGTGTTCAGAAAAACACTCGCCCACTGCTACTCTCTTGCTGTGATAACCTTAAACATAATCCAGGTGGGTAGATGGCAAACTGTGACAGTATTACTGAACGCTACCGACTTCATTTTACCAAAAAGGCAGGAACTGAGCTCTCGAAACAGATACACCAGTCCGACGATGAAAAAAAAAAAAACCAACCAACCATTGTGAAGAAGGCCCAGACTGCATCACAGATGTTACTGCCACGCAATAAGGAGCAATTTCCATTCCTCACTGCATAAAAAGGGAATATTTTGCACACTGCACTCTATGCAAACATGATTTTTCTGTCCTGAGCAGTGGCATTTTTCACTGCAAACGCATGCTCAGAGTGTGTCACATGAACAGTTCGCTGAGGGAGTTGGAAAACAAAGCAAATCGAGTGCGTTCGTGACAACCAGCAAGAGCACGGATGAAGATTTTTTTTTAAAAAAAAAAGGACTTTTAGTGCTCAGTTATGAGAGCAGAAGCAATGAATGATTTGTTAGATAATTGATTCAGTTTTCCCATAGCGACATCAGACACCTTGACAACAGCCATGAAATCTGTTTCCCGACGCCAAAAATTGCCCAAAGACTCCAGTCACAATGGAGATGGCAGCTCAAACCTCCAGCAATCTTTAAAACAGAATGAAGTCAGGGCATACACAATCTCTGTGTCACCCCCCCCCCCCCCCCCCCCCCCCCCCTGCACACACACCCACACACACACACACACACACACACACACACACACACACACTCAGAGAGAAACAACAAAAGCAAGCAAAACGCATGGCCCAATGTGAAATGTCAATATGAAAAAAAATGCTATGCAAACTACTCATTTTGCTGTAAAACTACTCATTTTGGCCTGGAAACTACTCCTTCAGAGTTCAGGGGGTAGGCCGGTGTGTAGAGGAGGCAGTGCCTAGGCTGCTCCTTCAGAGTTCAGGGCGTAGGCCGGTGTGTAGAGGAGGCAGTGCCAAGGCTGCTCCTTCAGAGTTCAGGGGGTAGGCCGGTGTGTAGAGGAGGCAGTGCTAAGGCTGCTATGGGACACTGTAGCCCAGCCAGGTTGGAGTGACCTGAGCAGCCTTGGACTAGCATGAGAGAAAGTGCATGGAATGCCAGACACGAAAAAAATATGCAAAAAAGAAATGTCTTTGAAAAAAAAAATGCCTGCCTTCTCAGAGACAGGACCTATTCTATCTTTGTTCAGGAAATTCTTTAAAATTTTTTTGTCCTTTGTTCAGAAAATTTTTGTGTAATTTTTGTCTTGGCTTTGTTATGGAAATTCTTGAACATTTTTGCCTGGCTTTGTTATGAAAATTCTTGTACATTTTGTCCTGTCTTTGTTCAGGAAATTCTTGTACTTTATTGCCAAGTCTTTGTTATGGAAATTCTTGAACATTTTTGTCCCTTGTTCAGGAAAATCTTGTGCTTTTTATCCAGTCTTTGTTCTGGAAATTCTTGTGCTTTTAATCCAGTCTTTGTTCTGGAAATTCTTGTACATTTTTATCCTGTCTTTGTTACAGAAATTCTAATACGTTTTTGTCCTGTCTTTGTCTAGGATATTTTTGTCTGGTCCTTGTTCAGGAAATTCTTGTCCAGTTTTTTTTCTTGTCTTTGTTTAGGAAATTCTTGTACATTTTTGTCTTGTCTCAGTTCTGGAAATTTTTGTACACTTTTATCATCGGATAGCAATTTACCACATGCCAGCATTGGTTTATGCAATTTGGCACATGGATAGTGAAAATTGTTGACACATGGAATGTGAAAATTGTTGACACATGGATCATGAAAATTGCTGACACATGGATTATGAAAATTGTTGACACATGGATTGTGAAAATTGTACAGACTGTCCGGAGTGTGGGCACCGGCTGTCCTTCCTGTACTGTTTTCCTATAACCTTTTTTTATTATTTTACATGGCATTCAATTTCTTTTTATTGATCTGTTGTGTAATTTGAAGCTTGTTTTTTTTATGTTTCTAACAAAATACAGAGAGATTTTTTTTTTATTGAAATACAAACCAGTTTATTGTTTTAGAGTAAATTTCTTTCTTATCTCTGTGTATATGTTTTGTGTGTCTAATGATTAAATTCAGAGTATCTCAGGGAATGGATCTGCAATGGATCCACAACGTTCCAGTGTTTTCTGGAATGAATGTTGGGAGACCACAGCAGTAGAATCATGCATTATGTTGGTGAGAGGTCACATGTAGAGCCACTGAAATGTTTTTAATTAAAATCATCTTTATTGCATTTTGTGTTTGTTTGCAGTCATGTCTGTGTGTTATTTCAAACCACATAACTGCCTGACCAGGCTTGTTCTGTTCCAACTTAGGCACCAACAATCGACAGAAAAATTTTAGAAAATACTGGTCTAGCTGGTCTAGGAGGAGAAGACTGTCATTGGTAGCAGATGTAGTTAAAACAGTGTCAAGGAACTGCTGTTAACCTCTCACCTCACAATAACCAGCCCTCCTGCATTCAATCTGGATAGTACAATTCTGTCCTGTTGCGAGAAGCAATCACCCAACCTATAGTCTTGTCATTTTGTGTGTGTGTGAGTGAAATTGCTGAAAATTCAGCATAGGGCTTTTAATTACCTAATTCTAAAATTCCTTGGAGCCCACGTCTTAGGATGAAATGTAATCAACTGACAGTGAAATGAACTGCTATAGGCATCATTTTGCTGTGATGAAGACAGTGACGTTACCTGAAACCTTAGTGATACAGTACATGGTCCTCTGTGTCAGCAGGCAATGTCAGGTTTGTAGTGTATTATTTACTGGTCATCCCATGGCCATCTTGTCCGATGTTTATAATGTCACAGCGCTAGTAAATAAAGCACCGCCCTAAGGCTTCTGCAAGTTTCCTTTTGTTCCATAGCTGTAACCAATAATAGCAGTAGCTCCCACAGTCTAAGCTGTAAGCGTGTATATCTCCGAAGATGAAATGTTCTCAGATATCCAGACATGGCAAGGTATACAAGAGTGATGTAATCAAGATTTCTGCCGCCACACAAAATTCTGTTAGCCTCAGCCACCATCACCTGTAAAATGCGAGTGGTGAATTCTTTAGTGTGTGAGTGAGTTTAACATTCGCTGTGCTTCCTGGGTACCCCAGCATGAGAATCCACAGTGTCAGGACTGTGTAGTTGAGCAACATCTCTGGTGGAGGTTAAAAGACAGGACCCTCTGCCAGTCACCAACCTCTCGTACTTTCATCCTCATGTAAAACTAAGACACACATTAGAAGTGCATTAATACAGAAAATGCTTTGTTACAAACAACATCAGAACAACCTCTCTCTCTCTCTCTCTCTCTCTCTCTCTCTCTCTCTCTCTCACACACACACACACACACACACACACACACACACACACACACACACACCCTGATTACTATTTGCTCACTCTGTACTGTAACTTCAGTCTGAATTGTCACATCAGAGCACATGTCATTTTCCTTCTTGGAGAGGTAAACAGGACGGACAGGAAGTCCCAGAACAAATACTCCCAGGTTCGATGGACATTGGTAAGCTAACATGATGCTTGGAAGACAGGGCACTGTCAGCATGGTAACTCATCCTCATGCATCATTGTCACTTGCCTTATCCCATGCTGACTGCTTTGTGGTGTGAGCATTGAGAGGAATATAGCTAACAACTGCATCATCATGGACAGGAATGTGTAACAAACAACTGCATCATTATTGACAGGAATATAACAACTAACAACTGTATCATCATGGACAGGAATGTAACAAACAACTGCATCATCATTGACAGGAATGTAACAAACAACTGCATCATCACTGACAGGAATGTAACAAACAACTGCATCATCATTGACAGGAATGTAACAAACAACTGCATCATCATTGACAGGAACGTAACAAACAACTGTATCATCATTGACAGGAATGTAATAAACAACTGTATCATCATCATTGACAGGAATGTAACAAACAACTGCATCATCATTGACAGGAATGTAACAAACAACTGTATCATCATTGACAGGAATGTAACAAACAATTGTATCATCATTGACAGGAATGTAACAAACAACTGTATCATCGTTGCATTTCGGAAGATTCCCCCGCCCCTTCCCAATGATATTCTCCTCCTGTGCAATGGCATGAGCTTGTGTGGTGAAACCTGTCCTGCCCTGCATACACATACCATCCATATTTCTTTGTTCATGTGGTGAAACATGTAACCCTGCCCTGCATACATACCATCCATGTTTCTTTGTTCATGTGGTGAAACCTGTCCCTGCCCTGCATACATACATACCATCCATGTTTCTTTGTTCATGTGGTGAAACCTGTCCTGCCCTGCATACATACCATCCATATTTCTTTGTTCATGTGGTGAAACCTGTCCTGCCCTGCATACATACCATCCATATTTCTTTGTTCATATGGTGAAACCTGTCCTGCCCTGCATACATACCATCCATATTTCTTTGTTCATATGGTGAAACCTGTCCTGCCCTGCATACATACCATCCATATTTCTTTGTTCATGTGGCGAAACCTGTTCCTGCCCTGCATACATACCATCCATATTTCTTTGTTCATGTGGCGAAACCTGTTCCTGCCCTGCATACATACCATCCATATTTCTTTGTTCATGTGGCGAAACCTGTTCCTGCCCTGCATACATACCATCCATATTTCTTTGTTCATCACTTCATCATGACTAGACGACGGAAAGCATGTTAATTGCTCACATTCATGAATTCAGATTACATTTTTAAAAAAAAACAATATTTTATTTCCGGTTATTCCATCAACAAAGCTTTTGTATCCCTGAGCCACCATAGAACCAATGGTTACACAGTCGCAACTAGATTGTAGCGGGGTTGGGTCACTATCACTATTGCATGCTCCCTTCTTTTGCAGGGAGGGGCGGGGGGGGGAGGGGGGGGGGGCGGTCCTGCCTACACAAGTCAAACGACATCAGTGTCACATATGAGAGGTTAGTTTCTTCCTTACTTCTCTCACTCCAAAAGAAATATCCTCCCCTATATAAACACTTCAGACCTCTTCTATGCCTTGCCTTCAAAATCTTTTCTTCGTTCTTTACAGAACGTGCATCATCAAACGATGGCTGGTGAGTTGGACTTCGAATTCAGGCGGATAGACATAGTTGAATAGAAGTCCCCAGTTTATTTCCGGCCTGTCAGGAATAATTTCATGGACCAGGTCTTCACACACTTGACTTTCGTTCTCCTTTCAAGTCAGTCCATGAAAAATCAGCTATACGCTTGAGAATGGCCTTCAAGGTCGTCCGCCCAGTGCTCCAGCAAATCCATCCTCTTCGTCAGGCTGCTGTTACAAAGTTCACTGATTTCCCTTCACAGCTCCAACATCTGCCTCAAGGATCCCAACTCTCCATGAGGGGCAGCATATCCATACCCTAAGTCCTTCATAGCATCGTTCCACTCTTCGCGCATAGAGTCTGGAGACTGGACATCAGCTCCAGATTTAAAGGATCTTGGATGGTAGATGTGGCTCGTAAAGAACTGGTTGACACACGCCCTGAAAGCTTTGTCCATACTCCACCTCTGCAGTCTCCACTCGTCAGATTGGTCTGTCAAAGTGATGTCTTCTATGGCCCTAGGTCCTGCTCCACATCGCTGTACAGTAAGAGAAATTGCTTCTGAACAAAAGCGTCGGATGTTAACCAAAGGTGACACTGTCCACTATATTCCTGAATGTCAAAGTCTTTTAAATGCCACAAATACTGGCACAAAGGAGCCACAACGTGCATGAAAATCCAGCTGTCCGGAATGCATGGTACCAAAGGAAGTGGTCTGTCACATCTAATTGCTGTACTCCATTAGAGCTTAAATGTGCAGCTGATCTTGCCGAGTACAGTTCAGCAACACACACACACACACACACACACAGAGTTGAACTGAGTTCGCTCCCGTCAGGTACAGCACCCCCCCTCACATCCACCCCTTCACTATGATCATATCGACCAGCACGTGCTGTGAGTTTTCGTCATACAATGACACAGTGTGACGTAAAGC
Source organism: Conus betulinus (assembly GCA_016801955.1). Lineage (NCBI taxonomy): Eukaryota > Metazoa > Mollusca > Gastropoda > Neogastropoda > Conidae > Conus > Conus betulinus. The sequence continues at coordinate 88,242 of JADBJO010003012.1, read as the reverse complement.
CTCGCTTGTGTGGAGATTGAGAGAGAGAGAGGGGGGGCAGATGATGGCCTTGCAAGATCACGACAATCATGACGGTGTCATATTACACTGCCGGGTAGGTCAGATTTTTGCGCGTCTTTAACCACCCAACTTAACGGATTAACCACTCAAAATTGGGGGGTTGTTCACACTGATAAAGTTACTTAGAATTATAGTGGATTCACCGATTAATTACTCAAAGTGGGGGTTTGTTCTCACTGATAAAGTTACTTAGAATTGTAGTGGATTAACTGATTAATTACTCAAAGTGGTGCTTGTTCTCACTGATAAAGTTACTTAAAATTACAGTGGATTCTAGATAATATGTTTAATTAGAAAAAAAAGCAAACAAACAAAATCAAAGTGAAGGTCAAAGTAGTTGCACTTGTAAACACATTTCCGCTCATCAAAGACAAAGACAAAAAATAAAATAAAAAAAAAATAAAATAAAATAAATGGCCGCAAGCTGGCTTTTATAGATAATGTATACTGAGATCTGCAACTACGGAGCAAAATCATTCAACATTGTCGGAAAGTAATTTAGTGAAAATTGTCACAACACTGGGCCCAGAATGTTTACATATGTTCTACTGAACACCTCTGCAGTGCTGTGGAGCGCCCGCCCCAGTCTTGTTCCCTCGGTACAACCCGTCGATTTCGACAGATTTGAAGTATGACTCTGTGTGTGTGTGTGTGTGTGTGTGTGTGTGTGTGTGTGTGTGAATTCATGTTGTCTTTCTTTGGTGTTTATCTATCGTTTTCCCACCTTCATGGACAAAATAAACTATTTATTTTGGAAACTCTCACAAAACAATTTTCTCTGATACAAGCAGTTTATGACATGACAGCTTTTTTTCTTTCTTTCTTTCTTTTTTTTTGAGCTGTGTAGAGTGGAGACTGGCTGTCCATTCTGCTGTCTTTACTTGTCTGTATGGCTTTTTGAAGTGCCTGCACGCGCGCGCGTGTGTGTGTCTAAGACTGAAAATTGTTTTTAACTTCTGTGGTTTCTTTGTTTGTTTATTTTAAGCTAAATCCGACCCAAAACTCATAGGCACTGCACAGCCTGTTGTTAAATGCCTTAACATGTCAATAGTTTTGTTGTTGTTGCTGTTGTTTGTATTTTTTTTTGTTGTTTTGTTGTTGTTGTTTTACATATCGTGACCAGTTACGTTCTTCCTTTGCTTTCCCCGAGGTCTGACTTACCTTGTAACTGACGTGACATGAGTGTGTGTGTGTGTGTGTGAAGGGGAGAGAGCGGGGGTGGGGGGGGGGGGAAGGGGTGCATCAGCGCGTGTGATTGTGCTCTGTGTGTGTGTGTGTGTGTGTGTGTGTGTGTGTGTGTGTGCACGCGCGCGCGTTTGTGTGTGTGTGTGAGAGAGAGAGAGAGAGAGAGACAGACAGACAGAGAGAGAGCTGAAAATGCTGTGTGTGAGATAGGCTGGGTTATGATGATAAAAACTAAAACACCATCCTAACTGTATACATTTCTAATTTCACCATAAAGTTTCAATTCACACTGTAGCCATTGATAGGGATGAAAAAAATCAACTCTTTTTCAAGTCCAGTAGGCTAATTGATGTCAAAATGGGTCAGCATTATCAAAGCACTCCGAGTCTGTTCTGCCTTGTACGTCTCAGAGCTGTGTAGCATAGGGTCTGTTGTTCCCAAAATTATATTGCCATCAAGACACACAATTTAAAACTCTGTCATGTATCATGTTAACCTGTAGCAGAATTTGTTTCCCGACTATGCCCACTGAAGTGTTACACACACACACACACACACACACACACACACACACACACACATACACGCGCGCGCGCGCGCGCGCGCGAGATAATGAATCACATGGGCGCGTGATAGACCTACACTGACGCACAAACTAATCTACATGTATCTAGATATTTACAGTTACAATGATAGTAATTTTGACAGGAGGTAGTTCTAAACACGGAAGAAAGACTTTGATCTGTAAAGTAATTAGGGGCCGACATGTTGACAGCAACAAGAGATGTTCGTGTGATTAGGGCCTACATGTTGACAGCAACAAGAGATGTTCGTGTGATTAGGGCCGACATGTTGACAGCAACAAGAGATGTTCGTGTGATTAGGGCCGACATGTTGACAGCAACCAGAGATGCTCGTGTGATTAGGGCCGACATGTTGACAGCAACCAGAGATGCTCGTGTGATTAGGGCCGACATGTTGACAGCAACCAGAGATGCTCGTGTGATTAGGGCCGACATGTTGACAGCAACCAGAGATGCTCGTGTGATTAGGGCCGACATGTTGACAGCAACCAGAGATGCTCGTGTGTGATTAGGGCCGACATGTTGACAGCAACCAGAGATGCTCGTGTGATTAGGGCCGACATGTTGACAGCAACCAGAGATGCTCGTGTGATTAGGGCCGACATGTTGACAGCAACCAGAGATGTTCGTGTGATTAGGGCCGACATGTTGACAGCAACCAGAGATGTTCGTGTGATTAGGGCCGACATGTTGACAGCAACCAGAGATGTTCGTGTGATTAGGGCCGACATGTTGACAGCAACCAGAGATGTTCGTGTGATTAGGGCCGACATGTTGACAGCAACAAGAGATGTTCGTGTGATTAGGGCCGACATGTTGACAGCAACAGAGATGTTCGTGTGATTAGGGCCGACATGTTGACAGCAACAAGAGATGTTCGTGTGATTAGGGCCGACATGTTGACAGCAACCAGAGATGTTCGTGTGATTAGGGCCGACATGTTGACAGCAACCAGAGATGTTCGTGTGATTAGGGCCGACATGTTGACAGCAACCAGAGATGTTCGTGTGATTAGGGCCGACATGTTGACAGCAACCAGAGATGTTCGTGTGATTAGGGCCGACATGTTGACAGCAACCAGAGATGTTCGTGTGATTAGGGCCGACATGTTGACAGCAACCAGAGATGTTCGTGTGATTAGGGCCGACATGTTGACAGCAACAAGAGATGTTCGTGTGATTAGGGCCTACATGTTGACAGCAACAAGAGATGTTCGTGTGAAGGAAGTCTAACTGGAGCAGTTAGTAGAATGGGGTGGAAATGACGCAGCAGATGAAGAACAGCAAAGTGACAGTGACTAGAAAAGGACTTTGGTTATTAACGACGTGCTGAGCGATATGATACATGCTTCACCGCACTCACCTCTCTCTCTCTCTCTCTCTCTGTGTGTGTGTGTGCGCGCGCGCGTGCGTACGTGTGTGCATGCGTATGTGTGTAGTTCAGAACTCAAGTTATGAGGTCGTCCGCAATCTGATAATGAGGTTACTTGCGTCCCACGTCAATGCTTCCCTTGCCTCTGTGTCCACTCCACTGATGTGAGAAGTGGTCGTCTCGTCCCACATCAATGCTTCCCTTTGCTTCTGTGTCCACTCCATTGATGTGTGGGAAGTGGTCGTCTCGTCCCACATCAATGCTTCCCTTTGCTTCTGTGTCCACTCCACTGATGTGGGGGAGTGGTCGTCTCGTCCCACATCAGTGCTGCCCTTTGCTCTGTGTCCACTCCAGTCACGTGGGAAGTGGTCGTCTCGCGGCCTGTCAGCAGTAGCCTGTGTCCACTCCAGTCACGTGGGAAGTGGTCGTCTCGCGGCCTGTCAGCAGTAGTCTACATCGAAGAGCGTTGGTGCTGCTTTTCAAATCCATCGACAGTTTTTGTGGGTCACTGACAGAATGGTTTCAAATTTCTGCATAGAACACATAGTTTGCTTGTAGGAACGCTGGTAACGGTTTTGGTCACACACACACACACACACACACACACACACACAGACACACACATATGCATGTGCGCGCGCGCGCGCGCGCGCGCACACACACACACACACACACACTCTCTCCCCCCCCCCCCCCCCCCACCGTTCTCGGTCTGTGTCTGTCTCTCTCTCTCTCTCTCTCTCTCTCTCTCTCTCTCTCTCTCTCTCTTACACGCGCGCCTATGTTAGTCCATTGAAAATATCAAAATTTATGTCCGTGAAAAAATGTGAACGTAGGAGAAGAAACGCAAGTTAGTCCGGCACCGGCACTGTGTGTGAATCGTCTGAGAAGAGTGCACGTGCAGGTCAAGCGTTGGCAGCTAACAACACAGAAGTGTCGGTGGCAGGCGCTTTTGACTGTGTTCACACGGGTATTGCTGGCATCACTAAACACGTGATAGAAACACAGGCAGATGAAATGAGTTCGTTTGATAAAGTTGACAGTGGGTCCATAGTTCGTGATGAAATAGATCTTCGTTCTAATAACACTTTTTTTATGGCCGCTTTGTCTAGCAGATTAAATGTTTCTTTAATGAATGACAGCTCTTCGTCTGTCTGTTCACATGTTTGTGCAGAAACGTCTGCAAGCAATTCTGACCGTCTTTATAACTATTGTGAAAGTGAGAAAGGTCAAGATCATGTGAGAGGTCATGACAACGTAAACAATCCATGTATGAAGGGTAAACCCGTTATGTTTTTTTCACTGGAACGTTTGTGGTTTTTGCTTCCCAAGATTGCTGACGAAGATTTTGTGTCATATACTGTTTCTTTCGATTTCATTTGTTTTATTGAGACATTTGTGGTTGATTTTCAATCTAGTGTGTATAGAAGAAATTAAAAAGTGTTCTGCACACCACCTACTCGTTTTACAGAACGAGGAAGGCGCTCTGGTGGGGTTACATGTCTGGTCAAAAAGGATTGTTGGCCATATATTTTTAGGTATATACTTATCATAAAAAACGTCATTATGTTTCTTATTCATATGACTCTTTTTGGCTTATCAAAGGATATTTTGTATGTTTGTGCCTATGTGCCACCAGAGGATTCACCGTATTATTCATTTTGCGATATTGAAAATGGCATTACTGATCTAGAGCCTGCATTGCTGATGCTTTGCTAGTTCTGCCTGACGTGTTTTTACTTCTTTCTGGAAATCTAAACAGTAGAACATCTGATGTTCCACAAGACTCAATGCACATGAAATTGTCAGTAATTTTCAATTTAGCTACAGACCTGAGATGAGTAACAGATTTTCTGAAGATAAATGCTAAAAACAGATATGGTAAGTTGTTGTTGATGTGTGTACATCACTGGGTCTATGTATTTTAAATGATGTATGTAATGGTGACTGTCAAGGTCATTCATACATATCAGAAACTGGAAGTAGTGTGAATGATTATTTCATAGCATCCTGTGATTTGTTTGCTGTCATCCATCTGTTTTGTAAACATTATGTAGCTGAACGAATTGATTCTGACCATTTACCGTAAAATTTCAGCATTGGTTCTCTTCAGAACAATAGAAATAAGACATGTGAAATAATAATTTAAAAAAAAAAAAAAGCTCAATAATTATTTATTGAAAAATCCAGTGGCAAGATAAATATGCTGATTTATTTAATGAGCAAATGAATAGCAAAGATACACTGTCGTTGTTTGGACGGGCTATTACTCTCATTGACGAGGATGTTATTGCTGCCCTTGATGCTTTTAATGAGTGCAGTATAAAACAAGCTGAATGCATGAATAGACGAATTAGATTGGATGGTAGGAATGGGGACAATGATTGGTATGATACAGAATGCGCTAGTTCTAAATTAAAGGCTATAAAAAAAGACTTCTGCGGATACACAGGAAACCCTAGATAAAGAAAGATAACAAAACATATTGTCTTGCACGAGGAAAATACAAAAAAAACTGATCTAGAGGAAGAAAAAAGAAAATAACAGTTCTCTACTGTGTAACCTGGTAAATTCGGTGGGTGACCAGCAAGAATTTTGGAAGCACTTGCGCAGAATATCTATGAAAAAAGTGCACACATCCAATGATATAATTATTGATGATTGGTTTTCTCATTTTCATGAGCTTCTTGAAGATGGTAAAACCGAAGACTGTATTATTGATGTCATTAGCGAAGTCAATCTGTCTGAAAATAGTACCGAGTGTTCTTATTTTGATCGTCCAATTTCAAGAGAGGAGATTTCAACTGGAATGAAAAGGCTTAAAAACAGAAAATCTGCAGGGCCAGATGGAATTATTGGAGAATTACTGAAATTGGTGGTAATGTTACTATTGATTTCTGTGTCAAGTTTTTCAATGCACTTTTTGATAATGAGATATTTCCAGAACGATGAACAGAGTCAATAATCGTGCCACTGTTTAAAAAGGGTGCAACTGATGTCCCTGGCAGTTATAGACGTATATCGTTGGGTTACATCAGTTGTAAGGTTTTTAGTTCAATAATCAACTGCAGGCTGCAAGAGTGGGTACGGCAAAATGACATCACAGGTGAACATCAAGCAGGGTTTAAGAAAGGCTGCTCAACTATTGATCAGATGTTCACACTCTTAGCGTCAATACAGAAACAATTTTCACATTTTCAATCTTATATGTTGGCTTTATTGATTTAGAGAAAAACGCTTTCGACTCTGTATCAAGATTATTACTCTGGCCAGTACTCCAAAAAGAATGGAATTCAAGGAAAACTCTACAAATGTGTTAATAGTATTATAGCAGTGTGAAAGCAAAAGTAAGATCTGGTGCTAGTTTTACTGACTATGTATTATATGTACAAGAGGGGTAAAACAGGGTGATGCATGCAGCCCTGTACTTTTCTCCTTAATTATAAACGAGCTAGCCCTGGAAATAATAGAGAAAGGAAGACACGGTGCAACATTGACTCCTGATTTCATGGAATTGTTTATTTTTTTTATTAGCGGATGACATTGTCTTGCTTTCAGAAACACCAGCTGGTCTTCAAACACAACTAAATAGTTTATGGAGTGCATCGTCAAGACTTCAGCTTGTGGTCAATATGAAACAGAGTAATGTTGTTGTGTTCAGGAAAGGTGGTTATTTTGCAGCGAGTGAAAGGTGGTTTCTTAATGGAGAGGAAAGGAAGATTGTCAACTATTACAAGTATCTTGGTACATATTTCTCCACGAGACTTAGTTTTGCATTTGCTTGTGAAGACCTTGCAAGCCGAGCAAAGAACGCCTTGCTGTGTATAATGCAAAAGTTGTACACGCTTAAGAATAATTCATTTGCAGTATTTTTGAAAATTTTTGATCAGGTTCTACCTATTGCCATGTACGGTGCTGAAATATGGGGATTAGATAAAGCAGTTGCTCGTTGTATTGAAAAGGTCCACTTATTTGGATTAAAAAAAAAAATTAGGGGTACAGTTTAAAACGCCGAATGATTTAGTGTACGGAGAGACAGGACGTTACCCTGTTTATGTATATACGTCTGTTCGGTGTACTAGATACTGGCTTCAGTTATTACGTATGATGGAAATCGACTGCCGGTGCCGTGAAAGCTTACAAGGTGTTGATGTGGCTAGACTCACGTGGTAAATAAACATGGGTTTCAAGGATTCGAGAAACATTATTTCAGAATGGATTTGGAATATGGCTAAATCAAGGGGTAGAAAAAATGTCAATGCATTTCTGGATGAATTTCGCCAGAGGCTTATTGATTGCCGATGGCAAAACTGGAGTGAACATCTCCAAGACAGTGACCGGTTTTCTTTATACAGAACTTTCAAATCATGTAGGAGCTGTGAAAGGTATCTTTTAATTGACATCGACAGACACAGAAGTTGTTGTTTAACAAAATGGAGATTCGGAGTAACAGACATGGCAATACATCGGGACCGATATAATCAGGTATCAACTAATTCTGTAGCATGCTGTTTGTGTAGAGATGCAATACAAGATGAGTACATGTTTTGTTTTGTTGCCCTAGTCTCTGTGAGCTTCGGCAAGGATTTATTCCAGGAAAATTTTTATGCAAATCCATGTCTATTCAACGTAGCCTTACTGATGGCTAACAGTAACAAAATTATACTGAAGAATGTATGCATGTATTTATCTAAGGCATTTAAAAGGCGTGCGACTGCAGTTGAAGGATGTGAATGTTAATATTGAAGCATATATCTGTTGTACTCTATGGTCAAAAGATGTTGGAATTTGTCATTATGTTGATGTATCCTTACTTTTTCTTGTCGTTAAAGTGCCATTGTAAATAGTTCCCCCTTCAGTAGGGGCTGTGGTCTAAGCTGAATAAACCATTTTCCATTTCGATTTCATACACGCATGCGCACATACACCACATTTCTCTCCCCCCCCCCCCCCCCCCCCCCCCCCCCCCCCCCCCCCACACACACACACACACAAACAAAAACGCACACACATGATAACATGCATTGCCGATTCAAAACACCCATCTGCATTGGTGAAAAGATGACAGACATCACAGCATCCTACACACACACACACACACACGTGCGAACGTGCGCTTGCACACAAAACACACACACACACACACACACACACACACACACACACACACACACACACACACACGCACGCACGCGCGCGCGCGCGCGCGCGCGCGCACACACACACACACACACACACACACACACACGCACACACACACTCTCTCTCTCTCTCTACACTACACACACACACACACACACGCGCGCGCACACACACACACACACACACACTACACTACACTACACTTACACTACACTACACTACACACACACACACACACACACACACACCACACACACACACACACACACACTACCCTACACACACACACACACACACACACACACACACACACTACCCTACACACACACACACACACACACACACACACACACACACACACACACACACACACACACACGCACACACACCACACACACACACACACACGTGCATGCGTATTGTTCTGAAAAGCCGATCTACGCGGCTCTCAATTTTGGCCTAACATAAGGCGCCTGTGCCTCAATCAGGAAATATTTTTGTGTTGTGACGAACCGAAAGTATACGGACCCAATTACTCACACACACACACAGAGAAAAACACAGCAGACACTTGGTAAAGAGACCTTTGGAGGCGAACACATCAAATGCACCTCTGTTCTACTCTGGATTTGGACTCGGTGGAGCGGACAGTTTACCGTTAGGTGAGTGACTCTAAGTGCATTGTGAGTGTGTTTATTCGGCCTGTGGTTTTGGTTGAGGTAAATAATTAAACTGAATAAGCGCAAAAGTCAAAAGACGTGAACAAACAAACAAATAAACAAAGCTACGAAACAGGCTTTGCGTTGCATAGACAATCATAATATAAGAATCATGGTTTGATGGGAAGTGCGTTGTGGTACAAGCAGAATCGCACACAACTTTTCCCGAGTCTAATCACTGCATGGAGCAAGATGATCCTTGTGATGACGCGGTCCTCTGAATCGTGTCAAAATGGCGGCTTCTGAACTAGGAAGTTCAATCTGTATGACACAGTGAGCGATGATTTTTCTGCGACATTGCAATGCCGTTCGACCCAATTAGGGGCCCATCGCTTACTGTTTATTGTGGTATTTCTTGTGCCCCGCAACACAATCTGTCTTTCTCTCTCTCTCTCTCTCTCTCTCTCTCTCTCTCTCTCTCTCTCTCTCTCTCTCCTCTCTCTCTTGCCTCCCCACCCACCCATCGTCCCACACTCTCTTCCTCAAATTGCATATTGCATTATTCATTTGAAATTGCTATGTATTCATATGTGTTGATATGCTGTGCTATACAATGTTTTCTTTCAGATATGTACATACCTTTCCTTTGTTTGAGGGCTGGATGAAAAAAAAAGTCACTTACGCGCCGATTCCTTTCCCTCAATAAATATTTCATTCTCTCTCTCTCTCTCTCTCTCTCTCTCTCTGCCAGCTAAAGGCCTAAGAGAATTTCTTTCTGCCGAAGGTAACCTGAAAGGTACAGGAAAAAGTAGTTCAATTCCTATGATGCGAACAGTACACGCTCATTGCTTGGACATAGGCATACACAACCGTCTAGTTCACCAAGAGGAACGCGTGGCCGACAGATGGCGTTTGTTGGCACAGGGCAAGACACCTTCAGCACCCCCACCCCCACCCCCACCGCCACCACTTTCTCCACCCCTTTCCCTTCATTAAAAAAAAATATATATATTGTTTCAAATTTCACTTAATTCAATTTAATCTTACTTTATGCATTAATTGATGTGCTTATTTATCTTATTCTTTTTCTGTTTTTCTTTTTCTTTCTTTCTTATTTATTTATTTATTCATTTTTTTGCCTCTCTCTGGTGATTCACGCCATCGCGGAGCCGACGATCATTCTGTGGCGCTGGATTTGGACTGGGCGGAAGAAGGCAGGAGTACGGGGGTGAGCGTGAGGGTGGAGGTAGGGAGGAGGAGGGTAGTGGTGGGTGACTTTGCCGAAGAATTCGTTTCGTATCCTCCTTCTTTCGCTTCCAAGCGCTGCTTTCCATCCTACCTGTGAAACCAGCTGATTGTAAGCTGATGGTAGACCTGTGTGTTCCCTTCTCATATAGAGCGTTCTTAATAGTTCTGAGACCAGACGGTCTTTGAAATTAATTTGAGAGAAAGAATTTAGCTTTGGCTCAGAGAGCGGTAAGTAAGCAAGGAAATCACACTCTTAGGGTAACTTGTTCTTGCAGGCATTAACTAGAAAGTAGGTTTACTGTGTGTGAATCGACGAACGATTTTGTAATTTCCACCCACCCACCCAGCCTTCCACTCCTCTCCGTTATGAGCGCGCACACACACACACACACACACACACACACACACACGCACGCACGCGCTTTGAAGATCTGTACGGTGAACTGGAGGCTTTCAGGGATGGATACGGAAAATAGTGTGAACGATGTAAGGA